>CACRXP010000155.1:352080-382806 GCA_902702965.1 Spirometra erinaceieuropaei
GTGCTCTCTTTGAATTAAGTCGCCTGACTGTGATTAACTCTAATCTCATCATCTCCTCCTTGAGACATTTTACTCCGCTTCCGTGCTAACTGCGCTGCACGATACACCAGTGTGTGTGTGCCTTCATTTGACAAATTTGCTACCGACAATGATGGCGATGATGCTGATGCTGCCCTTTCATGTGCGCATTTGTGTGCTGTTTTGTGCGAAAATACGGCATCCTGGGAGAAATAATCACCTGCTTCTTTTAAATTGTGTCTGGATAAGGTGGCGGTAATTGCTCTTTATCTGGCTTTGCCGACATCTATCAGTGACCCTTCGTATTTGCGGATATATTTTATGCTGTCTTAAATACTCTTTTGGTCATTGAGTGGAAATCCAGTACACAAAATTGGTAATGATAACTTATGGCAATGTACGTGACATTAGCCACAGTCTGATATTATACAACGCAATCACACTTACTTATAAAACCTAAGTAGCGAACGATTCTACGAATAATTTTGAGATCGAGTGCTGACTACGACGCACGAAAAGTGCGGACCTTTAGGTCAGCATGGTGGTGATCCCCCTCTGCTCGAGCTTAAACGATGGAATATATGAAAACCTTCCTTTAAAAAGCCACCAGTGCGCATAACGCATCCTAGAAACTTATTCAAGACTGAAAGGAAACGGTTTTTGAACTACAACCTAGATTTACTGTGTTTAAGGTGGCGCTGGAACATTCAGAAGGTATTATGGGCGAATGCAACAGAATCGCACGACCTGGAGGATAGAAGAAGAAGAAGATCCACTTTGACCCAAATGTGAAAAAATCGGTGCCTCGGTGGGATTCGAACCCAAGACCGTAAGGGGGGAGCTTTAGTACAGCCAACGCTCTAACCATCTAAACCACGAGGTCCCACCGGAGGACGCGAGTTTAAATCAAACTTGGGCCCAGTTTACCCGCCCAACTTTTTGCAACTTCTAGTACCACCGAAACTGATGCAGTAAACTGACTGCCCAAGCAGGATTTCGTAAGTAATAGATCTAGAATCCTTCACACGATTACCAGGCTGACGTAATTCATAGGTGTTATGACAGATTTCAGATAATTCCCTTTGACCCAACTGTGAAAAACTCGATGTCTCAAGGATTCAAGCTACGACAGTAAGGGGAGGCTTGAGTACAGCCAACGCTCTAACCATCTGAGAGATTATGGCCAGACATTGCAGTAAGTTGGGCGGGTAACTTTAACCCAACCACTCAACATGGCACATTCAAGCAATTCCCAGTTTGTCGTTTAAATACTGAAGGAACGCCTTCCCCCCAATTTCGACCTTGAAAATGCCCAATCGAAAGTAAATATATCCAAGTTAATCAACTGTCCAAATGGTAAAATTGTCAACGATAGTAGTCAATATTATATGCATCATTTGTCGTTAATCCTAACCGTTTGTTGAATAGTCATACCGACTTAAATACAAATCAGTCTGGCGTCAGTTGCATGTGATTTCCATAGAAACTGAAATATAATTAATCGCACTAGGTGAGACTCAATTAATCGCTCTTTTGCCATCACAGTTGCCGAAATCGGAGGTCGTGCATTAAGTTACGTCAATTCAGTTAAATCAAACGGACAAGCTTCAGTTTCTCCTAGATCTCTGGGCGGAAAATTTTAGTTGGATCCGAAGCAACTAATCGGATCAGGAACTGAACCCCGTTGAGATCCCCGGGGACCTACAGTTGGCACTCGTCAACACTTTTGAGTAAATTTTAATGCACAAAATAGAATTACAGACGCACAATGAAAAAAGGGCACAACACGTAGTAGAAAGCGTGGTCCTCTTGAGATAGTATTTACGACTCTTTTTGAAAAAAGACGATATCTGCGAAGCGACAATTCACCACATTACTATTTGTTAATTGCCCAGAAGGCCATTCGCAATTCCATTCTGTGAAAATCAAAACTTTCATCGACGAAATTTCTTTCACTTGCATGAGGGAGAAATGAGCTTTCTTTTAGAAAAACCGTGATTGCTGGAAAATAAGTGTGCTAACCTACTGGTCCCAAGCGCATGCAATTGTTTTGTCCTGACAGTGTGCAGGTAATGACTCATCCTCGGCATGGAGAAGAAAGACATAAGATTTCAGTCGGGACAAAGAGGACACAGTTTTACAAGTGTCATTACCGCAGCGTCCGTCTGTCGGTCTGGAGAACCAGTGTGCCGGCCTACTGGTTCCAAGAGCTTAAAATTGTTTTATTCTGACTGGATGGAAGCCGTGACTCATTCTGGAAAGCATTGTAGCTGGGCCTCGACAAGTAAAAAAAGATCTGCGGCTATAGCGGACATTGTTTGGCAACTGTCATTGCCGTGGCGTCAGTCTGTCAGTCGCTGTCTGAAGAAAAATCAACAGACGCACATTTGTAAGCGTGAGCAGACAGATTTGCATCTGTCGTGTGCTTTCGACGAACGTTCACTGCGATAGCTCTTACGGTAACTGATGCGAGACAGTGGTTTCTTTTAAACCACAACACATTACTTGCTGAGAAGTCTGCGGCTCTCGACAACGAGTGTCGCAAAAGATGGACTCTACCGTTAAGACTACAGCAGGACGAAATTTCGCCAATTTCACAGAAGTGAAAATCGGTTAAAGTGACTGCGCATGTAGAGCTCTTACAGAGATTGAGTAGTATGTAGCCAGCAGTAAAAGTGGACGACCCAGCTAGTTGATGGAAAGGAAGGTGATAGCCGAAAATATCTAGAAGAGGACTCTCCCCAGATCGATGCCGCACGACCCAGCAGTTTGTAACAGTTAGGCGTGAATTTTTGAAACAAAATGGCCTCCGAGTAGTTAGGCCTGAGTTCTTCACTAGCCCAAATGTAGCCGGGGGAAGTTCGCTCAGTTAGCAGTACTGACTCAATTTCCAGTCCTGCTTTTACCCAAGCGAAATTCACTGTGGAACAGACGGCCGACAGGCTAGGACAGTCGACTGGTACATGGTAGACGAAAGAATGAGCACAGGTGAACACTTTTCCGTATGTTATGAACGTTTCGGAAGCTGTCGGCCGCCTTCTAGCACAACTCGGCGTTGGAGTTGCACACCGACCGGAGGCAACCATCAGGCGTCTGGTAATGAAACCGAAAGACCCGCTGCCACGGCTAGAAACGTCTGGAGTCTTTTATCTGATCTGGTGCAGTTGCGAACAAAGTAACTACGTCGGAGAAACCGGAAGACAGCTCCGAACGCGAATGGCCGAACACGCGGCAGCGGTGCGGAGAAATGACGCCAGCTCTCAAGTTGCGGCTCATTCGACGAGATCCGGCCACACATTCAAATTTGACGAGGTCAAAATTCTCGCAAGAGGTGACAACCGCGTGATCCGGGAGCTACTTAAATCATTGTTCTGGTCCCCAACCCATCAACAAGTGCAACGACCTTCCCCTTCCATACTCGGTGCCGAGACTTCGCCCTGGCGGAGTAATTAGCCACGCGGGGAGCGCACAAGTGAACACTTCTTCCAACACCAGGTTCGGTGCGTCAGATGTACGAGCAATTATCACACCAACATCCAACGCACGTGATGAAATTGCAGCAATTAACGACGCGGATGTCGGCCGTCAAACAATTAGCACACCAAGTGCGACGATCCCGGATGAAGGGGGGGGGGCGTGAATATTTTTGGGTATGCGGTAGCATGGCGACAGCCTCCTGTAAGTACTCTAGCCCCTTATGCATGAACCACCCGTATCTGCTTTTTTGTCTCTAATGATGTGTTCGAGCAGGAATCCGAAACGTCAGGCTAATAAAGCTCTTGTCCCAGCGATCGTGTCTCCTTCTTCAAGAAAGAATGAGCGTGATCTACCCTGGGGAATCCATCCCAACAGCACTTCACAGCATTCCTTACTAAGGCGCTAAAGGTCTTGTCTTGGGACGCTGACAACTGACGCGATAACTCGTGGCCAACATTGTGGAGTGACTGATTGCAGGACTGAGAGTCAGGCTCAACATCTCCTTCCCAATGCAGTCTATATGGCATTCTCCTGCACGTGAGAGTCATGCCGTCTCTTCTTGTGAAACTCTGCGTCGCTAGTCGCTGCTCCTGGGTCCGCCCTCGGCCCTCCTGACAGCCTCTTGCCACCGAGCTCAAGTGGGTGGGGAGGAGAGAGCACGACATACGCCATGCAGGTCCGCAAAAGTTACCGTCCTACGCGCATGACGCAGGTGGAGCACACAGTGGACGGTGTCGTCGTTCTTGTGCCCTCTCAGTGGGACAAGCAGCGGATGTCGTCGGATGCGACGACCAAACTTCATTGGTCCTTTTCGCGTGGGCTACTCTGACCCGACTGTTCATGATACTTGAGTCCGCGGGACCGTGTGAATGCCAAGAGGCTGCTTGAGGTGAATTGCTCCAGTTAGGCACTTTTATCACCTTGTTTTTACTAGATTTACCGGAACGTCTACAAGCCTGACAAGATGCATCCTTTGCACATTAATCGATGCAGGTTAGGCCCTACTTGAAAAATCTGAAGGAATACCTTTCCTAAACCTGCGGGACTATAATGACTTTCTCGGAAGTAACTTATAAACCATTGTCAAATAGGCTATTTGGCAAGATTTTAGTTTGTAGCTGCACCTGTTGCGGGTTGGGGTTAGGGGTTATGGGTTAATGTTGGTGGTTGGGGTTCGGGGTTTGTGGTAAACCCCCTACTACCACCGGTCCCGTATGACTGGGGGCTGGGTCCTGTCTACTGCAGGTGCAATTACAAAACAAGATCCGATCGACGATTTTTGTATTTGGAAGAAGATTTTCACATACAATCACTCCTCGTCAATGGCTGTGATAATCCAATGCTGGCGTCTGAAAAGTTGCGAGTACTCTACTGAAGGCGCATTAGTAAGGTTTCGCTCGGTCTTTGCGGATTATGACTGTAGAAGATGTCCGCACGCGCTGAAGGGCTATTTAACTATGTCGGTCTCTGTGCTTGGATAGTCGACTGGGACCGAGCGAATCCATTGGCGCATTTCTCCCTAATAATAAACTGACACGGACAAACCTACTGAATCATTAATCATGGCTTGGAAGGTTGACAACTGACGAGATATTTCGTCCTTCTAAGGATCGCGAGTCAGGCAACAAGGTCCCTTTCTTAATGTGGCATCCCCCTGCACATGAGATCCATGCCACTCTATAACGTGAAACTCTACTGCATTTTGAAAATGTGGAACGTGTAGAAGGAGTGTTTAGCTCTGTAAGACACCGCGCCTGTGGCCAACTGCGGTCTTCCTGAGACTTTGCCTGTCATTAGAGCAAGGTGTGCAAGAGATGTGAGTAAGACTGACACTGCTCAGCTCTCTGTTGCATTATTTATTAATAAAGGAGCAAATCACGGTCCTGCATGCGGTGAGCGTCGTCGTTTGGGAGGATCGGAACTCGCAAGTACTACTTTGCTAGAAAAATCCCTGGGTGTTGTCTTATGCTTGTTCTCGTTAGGGAAAACACTAATTAATTATTAGCAATGCTGATCCAACGGTCATTTAAGCTCAAAGACTTTGTGCTTAGATTCGGTTTATTGACGTTCTGTCATAAATGAAGATGGAATGTCTGGAATTAAAAAGACTTTGTCTTCTAGCCTATTTTTGTCCCAAAATTGTCGATACACGTTTGCGATTAAATGAAGTCTAGGTCAGCCGGGCTTTGAGGAATTAATTCAACGAGTGTGTATTCCTCGCAGCTTGCTGACTGGACAAATCAGTTGCCTTCGGCCTTTGCGAGGCGCAAGGTAACAACTTTTGCAGATTTAGTTTTTTTAAAAAAAATTACCGACCAGCAAGCTCTTGCACCAATATGACTGGTCAAGAAGCGCTCTCTAATCATGCTGTAGGTGTAAAATACTAGTAGACAGGTCCTCAAAATCTTTTGATCGGGACGCTCTACTTTCGCCCGTTTCCTATGCTCATAAGTCACATTGGTTGTATTATGTATTGGTTTAATCATGAATCGTCATTGACGTTTAACTTTTAATATGTTAGATAACCATCTCAATAAATGTGAGAGATTCCCTTAAATGCAGTTCGAAATTTAAAGTCTAACGATTCCATAAAAATCGAGTGGAAATCATTCCAGAGTATTTAACTGGATATGCAACTACGTACCATGGGCAGTCTTGATGGAATTCTAAATCACGACAAAAGTCCACGATTGGCGCTCAGTTAAAGCTCGAATGCTCTTTATCGGCGTCTCTAATCCAGTTAGTTAGAGGTTGTTATAGTCAAGCCTTGCCCCTGATATCGTGGATTTAAACTCTGCAGAGGCAATCGAATATTTTTTACAACTGTACCAATAATATTATTCAACGCCAAGCCAATTTCGTGGAAAAGTACACCATGTCTTAAGTTCGAGGTGAACATCCGGTACTCAAATCGCATGCAGAATTCTGGTGTTACTGTGTCTCGTGAGTGCTCCAACTGTTTTTTTAAACATACCTGAGCACATTTCACTTTGTGCAGTGCTCAGAAATTAAACCCCTAGCTTGCTCACACCACAAGCATTTTAAGGCGCGTATACTGTCATTTTAATTTCCTGATCAGAATCTCTGAAAGTACTGGCGTTATTTCACGCAAAAATGCGTTTTTAGGATAAATACAGACGCCAGTTGATACGAATCTGTTAGCAGGACTGAAAGCAGCAGCGCCAGACTACATACCTACTTCTCAAGTTGAAGGAAGAAGACGTGCTATCTGTCTGTGGAAATAGATTTGAGGACCCTCCTCTGCGAAACCTTTATGCCAGTGACATCTTGCGTATTGCTAGCTGTAGGGACCACCACTTCGTCAGATAGAGCAGAGTGATACCCTGAGCGTGAATTTGTCTTCTACCCACCGTATTCTCTCTCCCTCTTTCCGCACTAATCGCGCATCCAAGCAGCAAGACGAAGTCGCTGCGACTGGAGGTGGGCGCGGGCGTAGGGACTGTACAGCTAGCCAACCCGGCTATGCATGCCAACCACGACCTTGTCCAGAGACGGGCATGCTAATTTTCATTGAGAAAGTTGCTTTTATCCACTTAGGTCGAGAGTGCCAAAGAACGTATCAAGGATGAGCCGATGTCGCCTTACGCTCAACCCCGATTTATGTGGTCAACTGGGACCATTTGGGACACTGGCGAAAGCAGCTCTTGGTACAGCAGGCGGGCTAACTCATGCAATGTCAACTGGAATTCCGAAATACGTTTTCGTTGTGAAAAGATTAATTAAGCAGGGTTGTAAAATTAATCATCGTGCAGCATAATTCTATAATAATTCGATTATCTCGGGGTGCCCGCTTTCGAATGGGCTCCTTGTCTGCTGCATGCAAGAACTATACTCTGCAAAAATTACTGTTTAATTAACACGCATTTTTCCCATTTTTTCGATCCCCTTAAAAATTCAAACTTATTTCAGAGTAACCATGCAGAAAGATATTCATTCTTTCGGTCATTCGGTAGATAATAACGTCTTTCAATTTTATACCCGAATGAAGGGTTTAATTCGGTTTTCAAAAACTTTTCGGATCCCCGAATAATTTCGAACCTGACCTGTCGTTACACTTGCATTCAGGGTTCCCAAACTACAAGTCATATACTTTCCACGTACGGAAAACCATACATTGCTCTACGGTAAAAAGAGAACACCATATGGGGTTCATAAAATCTAACAGTGGATCTGAACCATATTGTTAACTTTACAAGCCACACCGTTAAGTGCAGAGACATGACGTTTTATGAACAGCCATTTCACGGTATTAAAAAATCTCACAATTAGCAACTTTTTTAAAAGCCGGTTTATGCACTTCTTTGGAGTATACAAATGTAAGAAGACGTAATTTGCTACCGAACGAGGAGAGGAATGAATACGTTTATGCATATTTACCAAGAAGTATAATTAAATTTTTAGGGACATCGAAAATCAATGAGAAAAATGTATGCTCATTAAGTAGTCATTTTTTAAAGAGTAAAGTTTTAGCATGCAGCCCAAAAGGAGTTCGTTCGAAAGCCAGCATCCTAAGTTAACTGAATTATTGTAGAATTATGCTGCATTTTGATTAATTTTAAAACGTTACGTAGTTAATATTTTTGAAACGAAAACGCATTTCAGAAGTTTAGTTGATATTTCATGAGTTAGCCCACCTACTGTATGGTAGACGAACTCGCTCGTGCCGTTGTGCCTTGGGTCCCTCTCTCACGAGCCCAACCAACAGCCGCACAGAATAATGTTACCGACAAGGGTAAGGGAGACTGGAGTGGTCATTTCTGGCTTATAAGCCGTCGTCAGTCAGTCATCCAACCCCGAAGTGTGGAACGCCTGGGGCTCGATCTCGCGACTTGTAAGTTAGAAGTCCAACGCTTCTAATCACTGAGACACGGGTTCGTTGTCCTTCCGGTTTCAATCGGAAATGTAGCCAGAAATGGTAATTTCAGTCTTTCTTGTCTTTGTCGGTAATACCATTCTGTCTATAGCATGCGTCGCGATGGGGTTGCTATTTGGGCTCGAGTGAGAGTTCTAGGGCACAACGATGCGAACGAGTTCCGGAAAACGATCGATGAGCGCCCCTCTACCATTGTGCATTCCCGATCGCAACCGACAGGATAAGGAGCCCGTGGCTTAGTGATTAGAGGCGTTGGACTTCTAAGTAACAGATCGCAGGATCGAGCCCCAGCTGTTCCACTCTTCGTTTTTGGGCATGGCTGGCTAACGACGGCTAAAAAGCCGGAAGTGGTCTTTCCAGTTTTCCTCGTGTTTGTCGGTAATACTGTTTCGTGTTACGTTTACCTGCGACAGTAAAAAACACAAGTGCAGTGAGTGACCGATCTCATGAAATGTAAGCTGAAATTCTGCAATGCGTTTGTGATTAAGAATTACTTGGGTGGTGTTGAAATATTGATCGCCATGTGGCATAGTCCTATATGAATGCGGACTTTCCAGAATGTTGACCTTTAAATGCGCTCCTTTTCCATCTCCTTTAAACGTTACACTCGCTCGAAATGACTACTAAGGTAGCAAGCATTTCCTAAATCACTTTCTGACGGCCTTATTCATTTAAAAATAATTCATGGAAGACATTCATCTGGTAGCAAATTATGTCGTCTTCACTTTTTATACTCAAACATAGAATGAACTAAAGTTTCAAAATAATTTCTAACGATGAGATTTTTTGGACTGTGTAATGTCCATTCATAAAGCCCAGAGCCTATTCGTTTATTAATGGTTCTCATAAAGTATGCAACGAATTCGACATCAATTGCTAAATTGTACGAATTGTGCATGGTATTTACTTGAAAGCATAACGAAATAATTGATTTTTCTCACGCGGAAAATGTACATAGCTAAACACTTACGCAACGGCTGATCTGGCCGAAAAGTAATCTGAATCGGAAAACTTTTCGGAAACCTAAATATACCCCTTTTGCGTGTATAAAATGTGAAAACGACGTAATTTGCCGCCGCATGAGCACAGATACGTTTTAACAAAGCATTTCTGTGCATGTATTTTCTGTAAAATGTGTCTGGATTTAAAAGACCACTGAAAATCACTTTGGAACATGCATCCTTCTCAAAGTGGTCATTTTTACAGAGTGTGGTTTCTGCAGAAGATCGGAAAGAAGTTCGTTTAAAAGTCAATATCCTGTTGAGTCCGAAATATAATAGGATTGTGCCGTATGATAATCAATACTAAAATCCCACCTAAGTAATCTTTCCTTATCGAAAACATATTCCAGAATTTCGGCTAACATTCTATGAGATCGATCACGCATTGTAATCTTCTCAAACTGCTAAGAGGACACTTCATCCAAATGGTATACGCAACTGCATATATCAAAGAGAAGGGGTGATTGAGGCTGCGGGTAGCTTTATACAGTACTGCCTTAGGCTTATTCTGTCATTATTCATCCAACCATAACCCCCACCACCAGCAGCTGGGACCGGAAACACAAACACGCACTCATACACGGCGCGGATGGTGTACAAATGAGGTCTAGCAACCTTGGGATATGTACTATCCGAATATCTCATGCTTAAATTGTTGTATATCAAGATTTGATTTACTATCCGGCATTTCGACTCTTGAAGACAGCGAGTGAATACAACCGTGACTTCTGGTGTCAGTTTTATTATACTTAGTCAGACGTGCATTAACTTATAATGCCAAGCAAAGGTTTACAAGGGTTAACGTGGCGGATTTTACAGGCCAGAATACGAAGGCGTCAGTGTAGATTGACAATTTTCCGGTGAGTGAAACCTGTTTTTAAGATAATACCGTAGGCGCGTCACGATAATTTCAAAGTGCAGCGGCCTTTATAAAAAACAATTAAGCGCCAACTCGCGGCTGGTGTGACTTTATTCATCATCACTAAGTAATAAACTAGTGGTTTGTCCAAGACAATCCGACCAGGAACGCGGTGGTATTCAGTTTTTGACGTAAAACGAAGTACTCATACGCAGAATATTTGAAAGTGGAAGAATAATTTTAAACAAACCATTGGAAGCGGGGTTGTCATGCTACTCTTGAAAATTCAAAACAATTGTAAGGCAAGAGCTTATACTCTACTTAAAAAATATTTTTTCCACAATATCAATAGACTTTTTTGCTTACCTGAACTGTCTGCTTCCTTCGGATTGGTCCTCCATTGGAGAGTTTTGGGATATCTTCGTTATGAGACCCTATCGGAAGGAAAAAAAGACGTTCGTCAAATACCGGTCACCAGGGGGACTGCAAAACAAGGACAACCTGAATTCCTGGGTTAGCAATCGGCTTAGTCGGAAGGACATGACCGCACCGTGGGACCGACAGAGAACGAGCCGAAAACGTTTCCCATCACTTTTTAACGCATAAGGCCGGATGAGCAGTTGATGTTTAAACCATAATGACTTTCTAAACATACCACTCAGTTTGAACGATCGCAGCACGCCGAGCCAAACCGAAACCTCATGTCAGCAGACGACAGTTCGACCGTTGCTTCCGACGATGTTGACCGCGTACCACACAACGGGTTGGACGCCAGAACGGTGACTTGCGTGTGAGTTAAAATATAATGGTGGTGGACTTGTGAGGCGTCTACCGTACCCTGTCCTCTCCCTCACAAAGCTGGGTCCGATGTCATGACATAGCTAAAAAGACCAAGGGTGCAACGAGGGCTGGCAGGGCGTAAACAAGCCTAGGCGTGTCATCGCATCCCCTGATCAACGTAAAAATGACATGCCCTTTTTGTCACTTAGAACTACTACAGTAGACTAAAGTAGATTTCTTTTTATCGCTGCTGTATGCTGCTGTTTATTTAGTATGACAGAAAATAAACACAGACTAGATATGCCAACTCACGAAACGTTAATCGAAATTCTGAAATGCGTTTTCGACTCGAAAAGATTACATAAGTGGGGTTGTAATATCTATCCCAGTGTAGCATGATCCCATGAAAATTCAGTTAATTCAGGAGGCCGGCGTTTGAACAGATTTTTTTCCGGTCGCCTACAAAGACGAAACTCTATAAAAATGACTGCTTGAGTAATATAAATTGTTCGCATTGATTTTCGGTGCCCTCATAAACTTATATATACCTCATAGAAAATATGCATAAAAATATTCAGTCATCTTCTCATTTGGTTACAAATGACGTCCTGTCTACAGTTTGTACTTCAAAGACATAATTTGACTTTTGAAAGCTTTTCTAATTACCGAATAGTTTTGAACCCAATCTGCGTTACACCTGCATGCAGGGTTTCCAAACTACAAACCATATATTTTCTATGTACGCAAAATTATACATTTCCATACGATATTAGAAGGAGAATATATGGAGTTCAATAAATTTAGCAGAGGAGTTAAGCCATGTTGTAAACTTTAGAAGTAACGTTAGCAAATAAAGAGACACTATGTTTCATGAGCAGCCATTTCACGGTCTTAAAAACCTCACTATTGGGAACATTTTCGAAATCGGATTATACTCTTCTTGCGAATACAAAACTTGAAAAACACGTCATTTGCTACCAAATAAGAAGACAAATAAATATTTTTAGGCATATTTTCTATGAAGTATATTTAAATTTATGAGGGCTTCGAAAATCAATACAAAACATTTTAAACTAAGTAAGCAGTTATTTTTTAGAGAGTGAAGTTTTTCAGGCGGCCGGAAAGAAGTTTGTTCAAAAGCGGGCATCCGGATGTAGCTGAATTATTATGGGATTGTGCTGCAAGGTCATTAATACTAAAACCCTATTGAAGTAAACTTTTTAAATCCTTAACGCATTTTCAGAATTTCGGTTAACATTTCGTGAGTTTGCACATCTACTGCAAACCCCGTCTTCTTCCCATTGTCCAACAACTACGAGGTAGTTTTTATAGGTAAAATCTTGAATCGAGCTCAGATGCGCGACTCTGAGGCCACTAGAAGTCCATGACCTTGTTTACCGAATCCACAAGCTCAGTTAATGGAAGCTGCAAGTTTTATGGTGCTGTTATAGAGGGGTACTATTTTTTTATAGTAGTTGATCATTTGCCCACAGATTTAAATTTTAATTCCAAAAATATGCGTTTCTTCTTACTGGCATGGTAAATTAGTTTGACCTGCATTTCACTTCATCGCTCAAACAATATTTAACATGCTGCCGAGATAGATTGCGTAAACTGAACACTTCTCTCAAGTAATGGGACGACACAAACTTAGTTTTCCCGCTGAAGAAATGGTTCCCAAAAATGTAGCTACAAAATAATGAACCTTGTTTTTAAGGTTTTTCATCAAATTTTCAGATATCCGAATTTCGAGATCCTTAGAACGGATAATTTCCTGATAGTGAGTAGCTAAATTAACTGTTGCACTTTTCTAAGACTTCATTGTCTTCTGTTAGAGTAACCTATTTGATGGTGCTTTTTGAGTGCACCCAGATACACATTTATTTTGTTCGTTTTAAATAATTCAGCTTGCTGCTAATTGCCTAAGAAATATCCAGATGGGCTCTAGTCTTTCTCAAAGTGACTTTAGATTGAGCGTCGTGAGTTTGTTATTGTCGGCCGTTTAAATGACTGCTCAGGAGTTTATTCAATTAACGACGTGTGACAATTTTTGCGGATACGAGCAAAACTATGAGTTCCAGTAGGCAGTTGGGAGGACACACGATCGATCTTAATCACAGGGTATTTCGAATTCAGCTCGAACCAGTCATCCAAGACAGCATCAGGAAAAGAAAGTCGACGTAGGAAAAAATTGCATAAAAATCGAATTAGGGCCATATTTGGCAGTGTTCCGCGGGTTCGATGATACTGAAGTGATTTCTTACTCCTGTTATATACTACTAAATATCGACACAGTTGTGGCAACTCGTACGATGGATTTAATGCGATTAATATTTCAACCCTACTTAAGTACTGGTTCTGGGCCGAAAACGCACTTCAGAATTTCGGTTGACATTTCTTGAGTTAGTATATCTACAACAAATTCCGTCTTCTTTTGATTGTCCACCAACCACCGCCAGGTAGTTTTTATAGGTAAAATCTTGAATTAATCCCAGATGTGCGTTTCTGAGGCCAATAGACGTCCATAATTTTGTTTCCCGAATCTACAGGTCAAATCACTGGAATCACGCTCGAACCGGTCATCCGAAACAGTATCAGATAAGGATGATGGACGCACAAGGGGTCGCATGTGGCAGTCTTCCGCGGGTAGTGTTGGTTCGATGGTCCTGAAACGATGTCGCATCCCTGAGACATCTACTACTATAACTTATCGAAACGCTTGTGGCAACTAGTATAATAGATTTACATTGAGCGAAGCCTCATTAATGGAGGTTTTCTTAAGCACACAGTATGCACTTGCTCTCTCTTTCTGGTGGCAGTGGCCGTTGGCGAGGTCGGGGTGTGCTTGTCGAGGGTGTTAAATCATGTGCAATGATTTACCGTACTAACAACACAGGTATTAGCTAAAAGCCCAGACACGCGTGTTTCGCCGATCTTATGCCGCTGCCTGACGCAGCTGCGAGGGGTTCGGCTCGTCAGTGGGTCTCCCAGCTTTCCCCCTGTGTTTTCTGGTATATGAACACTCCAGTTTTAACTTGCCTTGTTTAATTTCCGAGGAAAGTAATGCGCGAACTTGGATTAACTCTTTCGAAACAGACCTTTTCAGGCCAACAACGGATCTTATACCACAGCGTGGCGCGTTAAACGACGGTTTTACCTCCAATGTTGCTCGCAGTCGGCTGGGTTTGGGAAGACACTGGAAAACTGAATAGAAACGAAGGCAAGTTGAAACTGGAGTTCATATACCAGAAGACACACGGGGAAAGCTGGGGGACCCACTGACGAGCCGAACCCCTCGCAGCTGCGTCGGGCAGCGGCACAAGATCGGCGAAACACGCGTGTTTGGGCTTTTAGCTAATACCTGTGTTGTTAGTACGGTAAATCATTGCACAGTTCTATACTACTGGCTGCCTGTTGGCGGTTTGTGAATATTAAGCGGTTTATTCCGCAGTAGCTGATGGATTTCAGCTCAAATATTCATATCAAAATTTGGAGCGTGCCGGAAACGGCCCGTTTCAAAAGATTTACTCCAAGTTCGCGCATTAATTTCCTCGGAAGCTAAACAAGGTGTTAAATCATGCCTGACGAAGAGGGAGAGAGAGAATGCGACTGAGCGGTAATGCGTGCGTGTCAGCTAAATCGAGACTGCTTGACCCAACAACGGATGCGTTGGGCCAAAAACGGAGGTCAAGTTAGCTCAAGACACGCGTTTGTAGGGGTGAGCTGAGTCTGTGAGCGGTCATGCCTACTGACGTACAGACATGTTCTGGCATGCCTTCAATGCAGACTTTCACGTTACATCAGTACAAAGTCTTCCACCGACGTTGGTTGACGGGGACAGACAGTCCAATGGGGCAGAGGTGGACGAAGGGAGAGGGAGGTGGACACTGGGAAATCCTGATAGAAACGAACAGGCGAGTTCCAGGTAGCAGTTCAGAAGAGTCGTTTACCGGATCTGGTGTAGTTGCGGACAAAACAATCGTGTCGGAGAAACTGGGAGATTACTCCGTACGCGAATTGCCGAGCACGCAGCAGCAGTGAGGCGGAAAGACGCTAGCTCCCAGGTGGCGGCACACTCGATGGGACGCGGCCATATTTTCAAAGTTAGAGGCCGAAATCTTCGCAAGGAGTGACAACCGCGTGAGTCGCGAGCTGCTCGAGTCATGGTTCTGAGGCTCGCAATCCATCAACAAGCGCAATGACCTCCCGGCACCATATTCTGTGTTGAGGTTTTCCCTGGGCAGGGGAATCAGTCACGTGGGGAGCGCGCGGCGAGCAAGTATCACAGTGACAGTGAGCCAATTTGCCGAGCAATCGTCACACCAGCATCCAGCGCGGATGACGAAATCGCGGCAAGTAACGACTCGGACTCGGACCGATAAGCCACCACCGCATCAATTACGACCCCAGTGGTGATTGCGAGAACTGTTAATTGCAGTGCGCATACGGTCCCACGGCAGCCACGTGCTATAAATACTGCACTCCTACTGCCACCATCACCTTTATCTGCGAATGTCTCTGATGATGGATTCGAGTGAGAATCCGGAACGTCAAGCAAATAAATTTCTTGTTCCAGCGATCGCATCTTCATGTTCTGAACTGGGAAATCCCCCCACATCGCGCGTCGGCGCATACCTCCCTCTTACATATCTGGTAAATTGCATCTGTCATTAGACTTGGAAGGTTTCGAAATGAGGGAACAGTTTAGTCCTTCTCAGGGCTAAAAATCAGGCTCCTTATTAGTGTAACATTGATAACACGGCACGTTGAGACGGACTGTTCAGCTGTGTGAGCCACGGTGAGTGCGCTCACGGCTGAATGAGGGTACTGCACCAGTCTTCCTTGTGAAAATAGTACTTCACGCACCAATCACCGATGTTGAGCCCATTGCGAAGGGCAAAGGGTGGACGGTGGAACTGTTGTGTTATGTTAGCCCACGACTGTTACCGTCTGAATTCACGTGTTACAGTTGACTATATTACCGTGAGTTCGACGTGCCCAGAATTACTCAACGTAACGGGACGTTGAACAAATACACCAGGCATAAAGTGGCCGTCGGCTGTGCTCAAAAAGTAGGTATGTGGGGGGAGGGCGTAGACGGGTTAGGACACAGCGAAATGGAGGTCCGATTCAGATCCACGGTCGACATTGTCGATTTATGCAGCCGTGCGACTGCACCACATAGAGAAAGCCGTGCACGCGACTTCCTGAATACATGTAGACAAGATCGCTGCTTTAAACGTCAGAACAAACATAAACTCCTGGCGGGGAACATTTCTTTCTCGTTTGGTATGCTGCCTGAAAACCTTATTTTCGCTACTGCTAATAATTCCCTGCTGTCGAGTTGTTCTGTTCATATCAATGGAGAATGATCCGCCTGCCTTCTACGGATTGTGGGGGCCACTTTGGAATCCGGTCTGTCAGGATGTTTATCATTTAGCAAAGTGTCACGCGGTCTGAGAATTTGCGCGATGTCGTATCAGCTGTCTACGAAAAACTAGGTTCTATAACTACGAGCCCTGCAAGTTAAAGTACCCTTCACTTGCATTTTTACAAAGGTTCTCAAATTATCCTGCCTGGCATAAACTGGGATTGTATTCGATGCCCAGTTCTGCCTTTTAGGCAATGCATTCAGGGCCTGTTCAGTCGTCAAAGTCATGTGTTTACTGGACTTCTACTCCGAGGTTTTCACAGTTGGGTCACTATGAACTATTGGAGAAGTGTTTGCGGACAAAGGCAGGGATAAGACAGGACTACCACAATCCCAGAGACTCGAATCCCGAGCCAGCTGATTATTGAATAACTTTCACAAACGGGCTCCCCTTAGATCGAGGGAGCTCGGGAGCAGTCAGACGTATGCGCGTGGTGTGCATTGATCTATCCTGACTGCATCCTCAGTAACATTTCCGTCGGTTTCTAAACACAACTCCTCCTATTTGTGGCCGAATGTTTCGTCGAAATGCTATTTCTTCAGGTACATTCCTAGCTGTAATTCAGAAAGTACTCTTCACGAAAATTCCCCACTGCTGCTAATGGGTCGCATTGCGTACAAGATGAATGGTTGTCGAAATCCCTGTGATCATGGAAAATGGCTAAAAATGTCCGAGAAACCATGAACGGCTTTGTCTGCAAACGCGCGACACTGGAAATTGTCAACAAAACCCTGCCCACTCATTCATTATGATGGTCTTAGCATCTACGACGCTTTCATGTAACACGAGCAAACTTGTTTCTTGACTCCCATGTCTTCCTAAGTCTGTGGATTTTAAACCTTGTTCTACTTGGCAGCAACAGCAGAATAACTGTTAAGAGCACGTGTAGCAAGTCATCCTGCGAAAGCTACCAGAAAGGTTAAGTTTTGCAAGATTCCCTCTGACAAGTATTCTAAAAACATCTTGCCGGTATTACGATGTGAATGGACTTTCGATAACGCAGGAAAAAATACAGTTTTTGCTTTGATGACGGCTTACAAGCCAGAAATGGCCAGTCCAGTCTCCTTTGTCCTTGTCGGTAATGGTATTCTGTCTATATTATGCGTTGCGGTGTGGCTGTCGGCGGGGCTCCAGAGAGCCTCAGGACGCAACGAAACCAGTGAGTTTCCCAACACAATCGGTGAGCGCCTCTCTATCATTGTATATACCCAATCGCAGCCGACAGGACAAGCCCATGGGTCAGTAGTTGGGGCACTGGACTTATGACCAACGGGTCGAGAGTTTGATCTTCGGGGGTGCATTCCTCGGGGTTGGGTATGACTAGCTGATGACGGCCAACATGCCAGAAATGGCCATTCCTGTCTCTCTTGTCTTTGTCGCTAGTGGTATTCCGTCTACAGTCCGGTCCGGGCCCAGATAGGGGAGGGAAGAATGCGGTAGATGTTGTGTAAGATCAATATAACTATAAACTAATTCAGTCCATGTCACGGGGCCTGATCCCACCCTGCTACGGCTGACGAACGGTCATATGCATGTGTGTTTATAATGAAATATTTGAGTGCCCGCAATAAACCAAACTGTGCTATTGTATTTGGCAAAAAAAGTTATGAGGAGCCTTTTTAATTTCTTAAGTTAATTTGCTATGACGAAGCAAATTTTGAAATGCGGAAACACGTGATCGGAGATGAATACTGTTTAACTACTTTACAGAAAAAGGCATTTGTTGTCCACTTCTTCACTGCATAAACAACTGTTTTTATTTCTAGTTAAAATAAGAAAATACTTCGCATTTTTAGCTGAGGATGAAAATTGTTGATTAAATTGCAATCTTAGGTTAATTCGGAAATCAAAAAACCGATATATTAAATGATTCGGGTCAACTTACTTGCTTATGATCACTACAGTAAATGGCCGATCAATTGCAGTCGGTAACCAGTGCATTCACACACAGGAGGTTTTTTCAAAATGTATTCAGCTGAAAACAACTTTTTTGTTTATCCGTAACAACGTCAAAAGTCTTAATTACCTACGATCCAAACGTAGGCGTAGTAAATTTATCAGATTTTTGATTGTTGTTTCTGATTAAATGATGTTTATTTAGTGGGTTATGTGAGTTATCAAAAATGAAACGAGTTATAAAATATGATTTCAGCAAGAGAGAATAAATTGGGTACAATATTGATTGTAATACGCCGTAATCACGTAATAGTTCATCAATACAGAATTTGAGTTCCCTTTTTTCCAGTTACCTGCAAAATTAATATTTGCTGACAAATGACTATTTCGCAGTGTGAACGTTTTTTTATTGATTTTCGGACGTCCTTATGAATGTAGACACAATTACTGGAAGAGGAAAAAAATCAGATTCCTCATACTTATTTTTTACATATTCTTTAATTGCCGCAATCCTTTGATTTCACTTTGTTTGTATATCGGTGATCGTTCGGCTGTAAGATATTTATTTAGTTTGTATCATATCTGTTCGATTATAACCGTCCCTTTACCGGTACAAATCATGTCCCATTTACATCGCAAAAGGATATGACATCTATATAAGGACTTGACAGTCGCATAGAGAGACGTATATGTCGTCATAATTGAATTACGTATAGACTGTAGATTAAAAATCTTAAAACCAAGTACAGAGGCATATAGGTCTTGAAATTCTCTGGGAAATGCGCAAAGGTTTCGAAACTCGAAGATAATGTTTCTTCGGAGAAAAACGCTCGTTACTAAAATATGGGTATGTGGAGGGATGACTTCACAAATAAATTTCACAAAACGCCCTCAAAGGTGAAGAACCGCCCATAGCTATACCATATTCTCAGCAGATCAATACAGGAATTTGTCGTGCCTATTTGAAAATCTCACAATCAATATTAATTGAACGAAAATGAATACCTACTGTAAAGCCACTTATGTCATTTAAATTGAGATCGTTAAAAATAAGTTGAAAAACAAGAAGATATTGCACGACGAAAAAGACTAACTTCTATGCGGAAGTGTTTAAAATTTCGCCAACCAGCAGATTGAGAGATTTTTATTTCTCACCGGCCATGGTCGATGAAGAATCTAGACGCCTCATGAGTCTTTGGTGCCAGGACGATGATATAACTGGAAATTTTGCTCCCTGAGTTTCAATCCATGGCTATCAATGGTAATCGCCGGGCGACCAGGAACGAGTATTGACAGAGACAATGCAGACCAGGTTGGTTACTCCTTGCTTATACAGCATCATCGACCAGCCGTACCCAACCCCAGCTCGGAACAACCTTGGATTCGAACCCGTATTTTTTGTCAAGCGTTGTATGGCCCAAGCTTTACCACTGATTAATGCTTCTGTTGGCCAGCAATGACCATCCCAGTCCTCCTAGTCCTTCTCATTATTACTTCGTTCAAATGACTTTTGAGCTTTTAGAGAAGCGAAAGAATGAGGCTATTTCAAAACATCTGGCCTAGTCAAATTCGAAAAAGAAAACAAGGGCATACTCGAGTTAGGTTTTTGTTTTATTGCAAGTGAGAATTTTCGTCGCCGTAAAAGGTCAGTTCTGACATATAGGATTTAAGACTGGAAAACAACTTTTAACAAATTTCGATCATTCAAAATTTAGTTCTGTCGTCTTCCATGTAATTATCTGGATCTTGCGAAAGGTCGGTGCCATTTTGTGAATATTAAAAGTCAAAAAAACCGGATATTCAGATTTCTTGTCACTAAATATGCATTTCTGGGAAAAATAAAAACATGAGTTGCCATTTTCCTCTTCCATTAACCCGTTGCTTGTTTTTTCCTACAAACTATGAACCTAGTGTTTGGCATTACGAATCAACACTACGTCCAGTCTTCAGGGAAAATTAAAATTTGACCGAATTTTTGAAATCGGTAGGCAGAAATGATTTGTTTTTGTTTGCCTGTGCACAGGAGTTTTATCAGTGTTAAATATTTAAAGGGTTCTTCTCTCTCTCTGTGCGTAACTCGCAAACATTGTTTTCGTCTGCAGAATTTCGGCATAATTCTTTTCCCAATAAATTTCCAAAACATTCCTCAAGGCGGGTTCTCATATGAAAATTGAGAATGCAAATGGAGTCATGCTTGTGATAACGATGTACTAGCACGGATGCCTAAACAAAACAAAGACGACGTCGAAGCAGACCTAGTTTCCTACGCAGGGTGTAGACACAACTCTTAATTTTAAGACATTCACGATGTCGAATATTTTAATTTTGGGGTTATCGGAAAAGCATATTGCACACTGCAATGTCTCTTATGTCACAGGAAATGCGCTTTTTATCCAAAATTTGCAACTCACATCCATTCACGGGTTGCTCGCAGTCCAGCCGCCTTTGAAGTTTCCTGACATCGACCTTTAGTGAGGGAATAGGATGGTAGGATTTTAGAAGAGGGTCTGTTTTCTTCGCCCTCAGAAGGCGTTCTGTGAGATATTTATCCAGCTGATCGAATAACAGTCTCGTTTCTTCCGACATGCGCGTAGGCTCACTGCTTTCTGAATTGGTTGAGGCCGCCATCACCCAGTTGTTCTTTTCAGTCTCTGATAGTTTAAATTCTAAGGCTCTTTAGCGTCAGCCCGAGGTTTCGGATAGTGGGTGGCGTTCGACGCTTTATTTTCTACAAAGAGGGGTTGAAATCAGCGTTAAGTTTAGAAAACGTCTGCTGTAAACAGACCTCACATAACTATACATTTATTTAATTATTTACCATACTAACAACACAGGTACTAGTTAAAAGCTCAGATATGCCTCTTTCGCTGATCTTGTGCCGCTCCTTGACGCGGCTGTGAGAGGTTCGGCTCGTCAGTGTGCTTTTTGCTATATGAACTCCAGTTTTATCAAACCAGCATGTTTTTAGTATGGTAAATTATCACACAATCTTATGCTACTGTCTACCTGTTGGCGGTTTGTGAATAGTACGCGGTTATTCCATAGGAGCTGTTGGATTTCAGTTCAAATATTCAGTTTAAATTTCAGACCGTGCATGAAAAGGTCTGTTCCGAAGGATTTTAACCGCGTTCGTGCATTAAATTTCTCGGAAAGTTCACATAACTACATTTAATAGCGTACAGCACACACACTACTAGGCAGTTCACTCGAATATCAATAGATTGTACAGGGAGGTTTCATAAAGCCTTTATAATAATACTTGAAAATTATTCTGTTCGCATTTTTTGATAAGCACTTTATTGATGCCGGTTCATTCTGATGACTATAAAGGAAACATTTCCTTACCAGCTGGCCGACAGGCCGTGGCAGCCAGTCAAGTCGTTTGCTTCAGGAATAATTCCTGTCTGGTATAATTTCTGGAGACATTTGTCACAAGGCATTCATTTGATGGAAGATAATGCCTGTGCTTAATGCCCTTCTAAACTTTTTGGTAATTTTGGTGATAACTACACGTCACAGCTCGACGACTGTGATGGTATATGACGGTTCGACCATCGATTTCGACGATATCCATGGGGTGGAAACAGGAACGATGACTTGCACGTGGATGCGTTTACAATAATAGCAGACGTCAGCAGAATCTATCGCACTGTCTCTTCCTCATCCAGCTGGATTTGGTATCATGAACAAGTCAAGAATACCGGAAGGTGGGGAAGGCGCAAGTGTTTGGTACGTCGATAACCGGCACATATGCGTACCTCCACACCCCCAGATCCACAATAACACAGATGGGACTTTCAACAGCAAATATGGGGGTGGCAGTGATCCCAGTTGCCGCGGCATGGGCCTGTAAATGCGTCGGCTACCGCAATCTAAATGTTAACACTTACTTTGGGTGCCCATTTTCTATAACGCCTGCCATTATCTGATGTAGCCCCTGGGTTTGTCCAGCGTATGTACGGTGTGGTCCGTTTTAGGTGCACGAGATTACTTACAGTAAGTGCGCTAACTCATGAAATCTCAACAGAAATTTCGAAATGCATTTTACTTTCGAAAAGATTAATTAAGTAGGATTGTAAAAGTAATCCTCAAGCAACGTAATTATATAACTATGCAGTTACCACAGGATTCCGGCTTTCGAACAAACGTCTTTTCTGCTGCATCGAATAACCATGCTCGGTAAAAAAGGGCTGCTTAAGTAGCATACATTTTTTTCATTGATTTTTGATGCCTTTAAAGATTCAATTATATTTCATGGAAATCATGCATAGAAATATTCATTCTTTTGCTCATTTGATAGAAAAACATTTCCTTCAGTTAGATACTTAAAGGAGGGGTATAATTTGGTTTTGAAAAAGTCTCCAATTGTGAGATTTTTTAATATCGTGAAATGGCCCTTTCTCTGCATTTAACAACGTATCTTGTAAAGATAACAATGAGGTTCAAATCCGCTGTTTCATTTTATGAATTCTATATGGTCTTCTCTTAATACGATAGAGAAATGTATCGTTTCCCGTACGTGGAAATTATACGGCTTGTAGTTTGGAACCCTGACGGCAGGTCGGGTTGAAAATTACTGGGAACTTGAGAAAATTTTATAAAACTAAATTATACTCTTCGTTCGAGTATAAAATTGAAAGAAGACGTAATTTTCTACTGAATCGGCAAAATAATGAATATTTTTGTGCATGTTTTATATGAAATGTAAATGAATCTTTAAGGGCCTCGAAAATCACTGAGAAAACGCATACTACATAAGTAGTCATTTGTGCCGGGTATGGTTTTTGGATGCAGCTGGAAAGATGTTTGTTCAAAAGCGGGCTCCCTGGGGTAACTGAATTATTATAGAATTATGCTGCACTATGATTGGTTTTACAACCCTACTTAATTAATCTATTCGAAACGTAAAAGTATTATTGAATTTCTGTTGAGATTTCATGAGTTAGCCCACTTACTGTACAATGTGTGTTTCACGGCGTGATTACGATGACTTGTACGTGAATTAGTTTATAATGCTAGCAGGTTTGCAGAAACAGAGGTAGAAATAAAACCAATTCAAATAAGGCCGCGTGGCGAAATAGCTTCGATGTAGCGAAAGCACTGCAAGAATAAATAATCCCCAACAGAGACACTTCGGGAGACTGTATCGACAGGTCTTGAGATCTCACTGCAGAAAATCGATCATTTGTCTTACTATTATATATTTGACTTGCCCTCCCCCCGAAACGGGCCACGTAGTAGATGCACTAGACAAGCACAGGGGTCATATCGGATTCTGGCGGGTGCTATCGGGATGCGCACTTTAACAAATGCCAACATTTGGGCTGTAGTGGCAGCGCCAGTTGCCGACTCAAGTCGCGTACATTGGGATCCCTGTTACCCCCATCCCCATTTCTGTTGTTTTGCTTTGTGGACCAGAGGGTTGGAGTGGAGCGCCAAGGTGCAGGCTAGACCGTGCCATCCACCTGCGCCCTTCTTCCTCTCCGGTCTTCTTGAATCCGTCTTGGCTTCGGGTCCAGGTGGCGGAGAAGGAGGAGAGAGCGCGGTAGATGCGGCGCAAGTCCACTGTCACAATAAATTAATTCCCGCACAAGTAACTGTGCCTAGTCTCACCCTGATGGGGGGCACACGGTGGACATCGTCGGCAACGACGGCCGGACTATTTGCTAGTTTAATGTTTAAGGAGCTGTCAGTGATCACGGCGCACAATGCATTCTGCAGAAAGCGCTCTGAGTGAGAACTTCTTCTGGAAAGACAAAGACGATCGAAGAGGGCACATTTCGCCCACGTGCTTTACTAGCCAACCATGACCAAATTCGAGATCCAGAGGATCCAATGATTCCAATCAACTTCAGACTCCCTCATCTAGCAACGGAGGTGAGTGGGCTCTGGCGTTCGACGGCCACAACTCAACAGCGATGGTTCTGGACTGTTCACACAGCCGATGCTTACGTAACAGTCTGCAAGGCATTTAGACAGGAGCTACAAGAAACACCGAACCCCTTATGTTACAATTTACTTGGCCGATCTTGAATAATGAACACTGCTGCCGCGTGGCAGCGAAATTGTGTTATTTTTTGTGGAATCGTAAAAGTTAATACGCCTTCAAACGCGATGTATTTGCATGTCCGTTTCCGCGGCCAGCAAAGTACTATTTATTCGTACCTACCACGTGGTTTTTTCTAAATGTTAGACAGACAAAAACTATTTCGACGTTTGTAAGAAACATTTTGAAAAGCGTAATCAACGCGTTGGTTCTGTCAGTTTCTAGCGAAATAGAAGGTTCGTAATTGATGTCTCTGATGGTAAGTGTCCACTTTTTCAGAAAACAATGAGAAAAACGATGAAGGTTGCGCGTTTTACATTAAAAAGGATTATATCCTAAGTAGTACTATTTTAAGACAAAGAAAACTCTTCTAGCCAAGACGTTTAAATTTATACAGAGTCACGTCCAAGCATAAAAATATCAATAGGGTATTTAATCATCCGCAGTTTTGCACTATGCCTGAAAATCATACGTCTGCATTCGCCGACCTGAACGAATTTATAAATTCGTCAGCAATTATCGGCAGAGATATGTCATGTTATTTGAAAATAAATCATGACCAACCATATTCGGGAATCAGCATGATATAAACTTTAAATTTATCTGAAAAGTAAAGACATCTATGTTATAGAAAAATAGTCAGAGGAACTGATAACTACTCACTCTCTTTTGAGTTAGTACGAAAAACTCGACCACCTCGATTTGAAACCAAGCCACCAGTGCAATCTAATGCCAACGCGAATGGTAAATACTCTGCTCATGAAGCCGAACTCGAGTAAGTTAGGGGGGGGTTCGTCAGTTGATGAGGCTGAAAAAGTGTTTTTCGTTTAACCCTTTGTGTGATTAGCTTCTGCAGTAAGCCTGCACCTGACTTTGACTTTCCCCTAGTCGCGGTCAATGTGGAGTCTAATATGCTGATTTTGCTGTGTCACGCAATCGAGGCACGTAAAGGAGCCTCGACGTTCACTTGTGCCTGGTCGATCGCACGAAAGTTGGTTTTTGCTAAATCTTTAAGGCGTGGTCCTAAGCCCAGGTTAACCGTTTTTGTGTATAGCCCATTCGTCTAACGAGGAGTTGTGAAAACCGAATGAAAAATCTCGCCAATAAAAGAAATATATATTTATATATAACCAGCGAGGGACCGATCTGATAAAATGTTAGCCGAAATTTTGAACTGCACAAAAGTATGCTTTCTTGAATTTATTTGGTAGCAAATCACGTAGTCTTTATATTTTGGACTTGAAGAGTGTCCTTTAGTTCTAAAAAAGTTTCTAATTATGAGGTTTTTAAACCGTGCAATGTCCATTTATACAGGATCGAGTTTGTCCGTTTATTAATGCTCCCATGAAGTAAACACCAACGACCGCGTCTATTGCTAAATTTAATGAACTTTACACGATATCGTCTTAAAAGCATAACGAAATATATGGTTTTCCTTCAGCCGAAAATGTACATCTTGAAGAATGGATTCGTTAAATGCTAATTCAGTAGTTGGTCTAGTTTAAAAATCATTGGGGAATCGGAAAATCGTTTCAAAACCTAACTATGCCCTTTATTTGTGTAGAGACGACGTTATGTTCTACCAAATGTGCAAAAGAAATCATATTTCGTCGGAAATCAATGTAAAAATGCATACTAATTAAGAATTCACTTTCTATCATATGCGGTTTTTACATAAGTTTAAATAGAAATGCATTCAAAAGCCTAAATTTGGCGATTCTGAAATATTATTCGATTATGCCGCGTGATTTTACAACTCCATCTAAGTAATCCCTCCTAATCGAAAACGTATCTCAGGAGTTCGGCTTACACTTCAGGAGACCGGTCACTGATAGTATATATACGTTTACTTATTACACTCCCGACAAGGGTACTGCTGCATAACGCACCTGGGAGAAGCTCAGCTATCCAGTGGGTCCCGTATGATTTCTGGTATGTGAACCTTAGAGAATTTCCAAACAAATGATTTTAGGGATTGCTAAGTGCATAACATGGTGGTAAGTGCCTGTGACATGATATTTTAGGGTCAGACTCAAAACTTCAGTGAAAAGTTTAGTCGAAGACAACAACTTCTGTGGGATAACCACGTAATGCCCTTTCTACGAACAAGTAATTGTGGTCGTAGTATAATTTTTGCGTTTCAAATGTTGAAGTCCAGACACATGTCTTGCCGCATGACGCAGCTACGGGGATTCGGCTCCTTAGTACGATCCTCAGAGTTCTTTATGCTACTAAATCCGTAAAATAGTAAGGAGACAAACGTTACGTTTTCGAAACACGACCTTGATATGTATATATGTTAATTAGATGCTACCGACAAGGCAGGGGAGACCGGAATGGCCATTTCAGTCAGTCATACTCAAACCCATGTGCGTAATATCCTGGATAAGAACCCGAAATATTTGGTCATTTAGTCTAATCCTCTACCTTTGAGTCACGGGCTTGTTGTCCGGTCGGTTTTGCATTAAACTAACTCACGCGCAGGCCACCGGTAGGACATGCCGTAGATGTCATCATTTATGGCGCTTGAACACGTTTCTTAGCCAATTTACATAACTGACTTCAGAGGGTAAAAGACAGGTCTGTGGCACACTGACAATCAGTAATGACCGAGAGACAGCTGCCTGCATGTAGGCAGAATGGTATTACCAACAAAGACAGGGAAAACTAGAATGACCATTTCTGGCATATTAACCGTCGTCAGCCAATCATACCCAGCCCCGAAGTATGGAACACCTCGGACTCGAACTCGCGACTTGTTAGTTAGAAGTCCAACGCCTCTAGCCACTGAGCGGCGGCCCGTTGTCCTGTCGGTATCTATAAAAGCACGTACTCGCAGCATAAGTTCTAGCTAAAAGTACAGATACGTACATCGTCGGTGCTTTTACTGTTAGCACATGCATAATGTACATTACGCATTTACCCCGCGGAGGTTGATTTTCTTCCGGGGCGCTTAGGTGAAAGCTGTACTTTAAGTAATTTCCGAAAACAAGGGCTTTGCTCACACCTATGCGTATGCTTCCAAGTGCCTCTAAGTGTGAGTGAATTTTGGAAAGCACGGAGTTCAAAAGTAATTAAATATTCAAATTATAATATTGACTACGATGATAATGCGAGAAACTAGCCCGCCTGAGCAAACTGCGGTCAAACGGATAGCAGATCGCGTCAGCTTTCATATTTGTCAATCAAAGAGTTACATACGTGCTCAAGATAATCAAGCCATCATCGCCAGTTAAGGCTGCTTGACAAGTGGAATGACGAATGTGATTGCAGTATTGATCGTGCAACCTGTTGTAACTGAACGTCAACCCATCACTTAACGCATGAGATCTATGCTGTCAAATTTGCATTTTTTGACACCTGTTCTTCTAACGTCTACGAATATGTTATCCAGTCTGGTGTAAAAATTTCCTGTATTCCGGCAGCATTCAAATCTTTATTTATCAGTAGGAGACATCTCAAGGTGTTTTCTATCATAAGCAGCAACAAAACATCCATCTACCGAAAATTTAGGTGTTGTTTGTATAAAATAGATGGGGACTCTAGAAGAGACTCATTTGGACGAAAATTACGTCTTTTTTAAATGCTATACTTGAGAGAAGGGTGTAATTCGGTTTTAAAAATTCTCCGATTTCTGGATAATTGCGAACCCAACCGGCCGTCGCACTAGGATTCAGGGTTTTCAAACTACAAGTTGTACGGAAAATCATACATTTTTATACAAAATGATATTACCGACAAAGACAAACGCGATGTCTTTGTCGGTAATATCATTCTGCCTATATCATGCGCCGCTGTGCGGCTACTGGTTGGGCTCGAGAGATAGGCCATAAGGCACAAAGGAACGAGTGAGTTCCGTAAGAACGATCGGTGAGCGCCCCTTAACATTTTTACACGTTATTAAGAGAAGATCATATGGGGTTCATAAAATTTAGCAGGGGATTTGAGCCACATTGAAAACTTTACAAACAACATTAGTAAATTCGGAGACACGATGTTTTATGATCGAGCATTTTACGGTCCTAAAAAATACCATAATCGAAACCGCATTTCAGAATTTCGGTCAACATTTCGTGAGTTCATATTGACCCAACTGTGAAAAACTCGGCGCCCCGGTGTGATTCGAACCCACGTGTCGAACTCGCGTCGTCCGGTGGGTCCTCGTAGCTCAAGTGGTTAGAACGCTTGCTGTACTACAGCCTTCCCCTTACTGTGTGGGTTCAAATCCCACTGAGGCGCCGAGATTTTTACATTTGTGTCAGTATTAATTATTCAAAATCTGCCAGACCATCTATGAAGGTCGTGAGTTAGCACATCTATTGTAGTCTTCTTTGAAGAGTGATACAGGCAGAATGGCATTGCCGAGAAAGACAAGGTAATGCTAATGTGTTGTTTGTTTAAAAAGTCGGACTGTTTTTAGTCTGTGACGATTCCTATCTCCCATTATAGTGGAAATCAGGGCAATTTTCGTTTGCTCTATCAGAGAACTGGTGTACAGGGAATGAGGACACACTGGGAAGAAAAAAAGAAAGGAAAATAGTCGAACAAATTTTCTGTTATCAATAAGAGGCATATTAACAATAGAAGCAAATAGACGAGACCCAGGAAGCAGACTTGAAGGAGACACGATCGCTGGGACCAGAGCTTTATTAGCCTGACGTTTGGAATTCCTGCTCGAATCCATCATCAAAGACAAAAGAAGATCAAAAGCACCTGCAATTGTCCCCCGTTTGCGTCTGCCCCTGTGTACCTCGACGGTTGCCTGCCCGTTGCCTGGGTCTCCTTTCGTATCGGGCTAGTGATCCCCGTCATCGGTGTTTGGGAGCGAACTGTGTTCACAGGGGTTTGTGTTCCTGACTTCCTGCCTTTTATTCCGTTGACTGGGCCGCACTGATAAGGCCTGGTAAGCCGTCGGGAGAATCGTACAACTGTTGATGGAAGTTGCTACGGTGTGCCAGGCTTCGAGCGTTTTCCTGGCTGTCTGATCGGTACCTCGGCCTTGGATGTCGGCGTTCTGGACGGCGAAAGTGCGTCCAGAGGCAGCACAGTGTTCCACTACCATCAACAACTGGTCCATCCTCCTCACTGCCCTTGCGTGCTCACTCATGCGGGTCTGTAGCCGTTTTTCGGTCTCTCCAAAGTATTTCGCCTCACAGGAACTGCACGGAACACGGTAAACGATATTCGCTGTTTCGCCTCATGATTGAGGGGACTTGGATCTCATGGCGACGCGTCTTATTGTCGCTTCAGGTATGCGGGCGACGCCAATCCCCAGGCTATTAAACCTATGATTCCCGAGATCGCCTCTTCTTCTTCTTTATCCCCGGGGACGCGAATTTTCGCTTAAATTAGCAAAATATATCAGCACAACTCGCCTCTTTTATGTCGAGCCTTCTATCTTCATAGTATTATTTCGGAATTCACACGTTCCCAACCATTCATATATTGTTAGTCATATATATTACTGGTCGTCGTAAAACTGCCTGCAAGTGTCCTGACTTGAGTAGCAGGGCATAACAGGAGGTAAATTGATTGGTCACTGTCCTTGCGCTAAACTTATTTGCTTTTTGGGATGACAACGAGTCTTCTGTGTTGTACGTTAGTAAACGAAGCAGGTACTCTTCCACGGTCTGGAGGCTGTCATCAGTTCCGCTAGTAGTTGCAAAGCCGCCTATCCACCTCTTTCAACCACACGTCTTGGTTAAGGACGTGAGCTGTGATGCCAGATGGCTGAAAAAGTGTTGCGAAAGGCAGCGCTCCTCATGATTGACGGCAGTTGCAAGCAAAATCACACAGACAAGCTTCCGTCATGATGTCGCCATCGTCAGTCACTGGTTTTGGTGAGGGGGCGGATTGACCCGTACCTGCTTTTGTCTCTGGTGATGAGTTCGAGCAGAAATCTGAAACGTCAGGCCAATAAAGCTCCTCTCCCAGCGATCGTGTCTCTTTCTTCAAGGCATACTACCCATGAAAAGTAACATAGTATTTTCTGAAGACCACCATACTTGATAAGAGAGCTGAAACTTAAAAAGCAGTTGGTCGTATTCAGATTCCCCTCTGGCATAGCCTGCATACGCACATAAGGGTGCAGACACTTGCAGACATTTTGCCTCAAGCACGCGGACATCTGTTTTTAGTGGACATTTACAATATCCGAATTTAGGTTTCGTCTATGTACGCAATTTGTTTGCCTTACACTTAACTGCAAGCCAGTGGAGTGATACTTTAAAGAAATTCCTATTGGCAGATGGAGTTTTATTGCGTGTGTGAAAAACATTCTATGGCCTCAGTCATTGGAGCTCATGCCGGAGTATTCTTCAAGC
>CACRXP010000155.1:390761-437930 GCA_902702965.1 Spirometra erinaceieuropaei
GATACACGAACGAGTTGTATTTATTAGCTAGATAAAAGGTTTGCAGTGATACTTTACGCTGTAGGAACTATACACAACCAGTTACAGAGCGGGTTAACTGCAGTAGACAAACTCTTATTGGCAAAAAAATATCTAATGCGAACTCATAACCACTCGAACCCGTAAAACTGTAATATCGATTGGTTCTCCGAACACGGTACATCAGACGGACGAGAGGCAACTGAAGCATGCGTTTTTAAACTGCTTTGCGGATCCTTGTTAAGCTTTTATAAACCTTAACACTCTCCTGGACTTGGCTCTATGAACTAAAAAGACCCAGAATTTCCTTCAAAAGTCCCCTTCAAGTGCAAAACTTCGACGTGAGACACGCATGGAGGACAGCAGACTGCCATTCCAAACGCAAGGAAAGATTTTCATGGGAAGCGTTTACTTAACGTGTCGGTCTATCGGAAGAAAAAAGGAGCCTAGATACGTTGTTATTCCTCAGTTAAATCTACGAGTAATTTCAATAACAGCTCTTTGTGGTTCACGAGGCGTTTTTGCTTCACCGAAAATAAGATTTAAAAATACCTCCAGAGTAAGCTGGTACGCTTTCCATCTTGACTCAATAGTGAACAACTCATCGACCTTGGTAGGATTAGAATCCACGACAGCAAACGGAAAGCCTGAGTACACTCAACGCGCTAACTGAGTTACGAGGCCCCACCGGGACCCGTGAATTTGATCACATTTAAACAGACTTACCCGCCCAGCCTACTGCAACATTTAGAATCCACCAAATCTGATACAGTAAGTTGTCTACTCAAACAGGACTTTCTAAGCAATCAATCCAGAATACCCCGAGATGATTTGTTAAAATCGTTGGAGTGAGATGAGTACTCTGGAATTTATAAACATACTCAGTCTGTTTTTTTCAGAGTTTGACATTTTTAAAGAAGTCTTCCGAAAACTTGGTTTTCCTTTTAAGGAAAAGTACATGTTTACGGCCAAATGACCCATTTTTTCAAATTTAGCTGTCATCATGTGTGTAAATAAAAATTTCTTATAACGGAATCTCCAAACCTGCTTTTTTGTCTGCAGCCTCTCAAAAATGCCCAGTTTATGTTTCAAAGAACTGGTTTCTAGTAGCGAAGCCTGACTGTGCTCCTACCCCCTCCAGACGGGAGATAAACTTTGTGTCCGGCCCATGAAGGGCAGTAGTCTGCGGAATCCAAAAAATCACTTTCAGAATAGGGCAAAGTCACGAGATTTTAGCGTCGCCAATGCTACATGAGACATTGAAAAGAGTGAGGGTAACAGGTTCATTGCGCCATTCATAAAAAAATCGCGACAAGACTGAGATATAGCTAGCCCTTTGGAAATCCATGCTTCCGTGGTTGCTACTTACTCTTGTTAAGTAGGCCGCTGTATTCAGTTATCGACCCCGGAAATGATACCCTCGACCGTATGTTTGCCATATTCATTTCCTCAGAATACAGTGTCTCAATCGATATTTAACTACCTATCCCATGTATGCTGCAATTAAAGTCGTAGAACTGAGGTATATGACCCCCTAAACAGCACATGGAATCAGAAACGCCCCGCCCATGTAATAAAGATGGACCTGGGCATAATTCCGGAAGGGACAAAATACTACCGTGCCCTAACACCCAAAGGTAAAGCTAAATCGTTTCCGATAGAAGTGAGCAGGTGAATTCTAGGATCAGCTCAGAAGACGATGCGATCGCTGGAACAAGAAATAAATTGACCCGACGTTTCAGATGCTCACTTGAACCCATCATTAGAGACGGTCGTAGATGATGGGTTTGAATGAGAGTTCGAAACGTCAGGCCAATAAACTTATTGTTCTGGTGCTCGTATCTTATTCCTCTTCTGATGTCAAACTGTTGCCTTAGTCTTAATCCTTACCCTAGCCGAAACCTTTACTCCGCAGTCACATTAGCCCGAACCTTAACCGTAGACTCTATCCCGACTTACCTTACCGTTAACTTTGAATCTAGTCCTAGACTTAATCCTTAGTCTAACCCTAACCCCAAACTTAATTCTAACCCTAATTGCACAGGAAGTTGGCTAAAAACACCCGTATTCCAGGCGGTTTCAGTTCGCGGGTCCCGTTTAGGGGGCCACAGTAGTCAGTTCTGCTATTAAAAGTATTTTCGCCGTAATTATTTTCTTGCTGACAGCATACGCCAGAAGGCTGGAGATAAAAGAAAGGCGTGGTAGCATTATACGGCAATTCAGTGAGGACTTTCTTCGATTTATATGGTATAAAGTTGAATCATTATGATGTATGATTATGTGGGGCAGGAGAGAACGATAGGGTGTAGGACCCACAACTAATTTGAGCTAGCCTTTGGACCGTTTCATACGGTGAATGTTGGTAGAGAGGGTTTTACGGGTGGGACAACACACAGGACGGAGAACAAGAAGACACAGAAAATAGATAAATGTCTGCCGAAAGTCTTATCGTACGCTGTCATTTGGCAAAGAAATTGGGCGTAATAATTAAAAAAATAAACAGAAAGCAATTTTTTAAAAATAACGGGCTTTAAATAAAGCGCCACTGACGAGTTTAAATTTAGGCAAGAAGGAGAGGACATTTTCAAATAACGGAAACGGTGAATAATAAGTGGCGTAGAATGGCATCCCCGACAAAGACAAGGGAGACTGGAATGGCCATTTCTGGCTTATTAGCCGTCGTCAGCCAGTCTCCCTTATCTTTGTCGGCAATGCCATTCTGCCTATATCATGCGCCACTGTGCGGCTGCTGGTTGGGTTCGAGAGAGAGAGAGCCCGTAAGGCACAACGGGACGAGTGAGTTCCGTAAGAACGATCGGTGAGCGCCCCTACCACAATCAGTGGTGCGTACAGCCACATTGAATTTTGGGGTATACTTTTGGAGTTGCCACCTACTTCTGGGTCCTACACCTTATCATTACCGGGGCAGGGATCAGTGACTATAATTTTCGGGAATTTTAAAGGAATGCGCACTTTAACAGAGTGCGCCTTAAAGGGGGAAGGCATAATTAGGCAGGGAGGGGGGAGGGCAAGTCCTGCTGGCACCTTTTTCCCAGACATTCTGAGCAGTGATGTTGGGGTAGAACTAGTGGTTGCCGCATTTTGCGGGACATAGTGCAGTTTGGCTGCTGTTTTGAAGGAAGTAGAGTAATTACATCTCAGTCTAACTTAATTCCCTGTGAAAATGCGCTTGGCGCATGACATGCGGCTGTATTTACACCGCACAGGAGGATTTTACAATAATGCCTTCCGCGATAATTGTTGCTCAGAATGAAATAGTAGGGAGGCCCCGTGAGGTCGGCAGTGAATGGTTGTTTGGCTAACTTAGGCCTCTGAAGCACCGGTGAATAGGGTTTGACTTAATTTCTTCCAACTAGGCTTCCCTCCAATCTGATTACTGCCAGGGGTTGCAAAGAGATCACCAAACGCAAGCTGGAACGGCCGGTTGGAAGCTGCAAGACTTTACATGCTTTTGATTTCCTGAGAAATTTGTTGTTAACTTGAGGTAAATCAGTCTATCTCAGAGGTATAGGCGCAGACTGAAGATTGATGTGAAAAGTTGGGTTGAGGTCGATGTGATACAGCGAAACAGCAGCGTAAAATTCATACACTACTAACAGGTAACCAATGACACAGTCATGAGTTTCGCGATATAACATACTTGCCAACATAGGTATTAACTCAACGTCCAGGCGTATTTCGCCGATATTCTGCCGCTGTATGACAGAGCTGCGTCACCTTTGTTTTTTGGCAGATACGTCAGTCAGAATACCATTACCGACAAACACCAGGGAGTTTGGAATAGTCATTTCTGGCTTGTTTTGCCGTCATCAGCCAGACATAACCAACCCCGAAGTGTTGAACATTTGGGGCTCGATCCCGCCACCTGTTGGTTGGAAGTCCAACGCCTCTAACCACTGGGTCACAGGTTCGTTGTCTTGTCGATTACAAACGAATAAACATAATGGTGGAGGGGCGCTCACCGATCGCTCTACGGAACTCACTCGTCCCGTTGTGTCTTGAGGTTCTCTCGCAGGTATAGCGTCGTCTCTCTTCAAAAGACGAAGATGCGGTCACTGGAACAAAAAATTTATTTGCCCGACGTTTTGGATTCTCACTCGAGTCCATCATCAGAAACATTCGCAGATAACGGTGATGGTGGCACAAGGAATAAAGTGTGTATAGCGCGTGGCTGCCGTGGGACCATATGCGACGCTGTAATTAACAGTTCTCGCAATCGCCGCTGGGGTCGTAATTGATGCGGCGGTGGCTTGGCGGTCCGAGTCCCAGTCGTTAATTGCCGCGATTTCGTCATCCGTGCTGGATGCCGGTGTGACGATTGCGTGGAAAATTGGCCCACTGTCACTGGGATAATTCCTCGCCCGCGCGCTCCCCACGTGACTGATTCCCTTGCCCAGGGAAAATCTCAACACATAATATGGTACCGGGAGGTCATTGCGCTTGTTGATGGATTGCGGGCCTGAGAACCATGACTCGAGCAGCTCGCGGCTCACGCGGTTGTCACCCCTTGCGAAGATTTCGGCCTCTTTAAATTTGAAAATATGGCCGCGTCCCGTCGAGTGTGCCGCCACCTGAGAGCTACCGTCTCCCCGCCTCAATGTTGCTGCGTGCTCGGCAATTCGCGTACGGAGTAATCTCCCAGGTGTAGTTGCGGACAAAGGAATTACGTCAGAGAAACTGGGAGCGCTCACCGATCGCTCTACGGAACCCATTAGTCCCGTTGTGCCTTGAGATGCTCTCTCTCTCGAGCATAACGTCGTCTCCCTTATCTTTGTCGGCAAGGCTATCGTGCCTCTATCATGCACCGCTGTGCGGCTGCTGGCAGGCACCAAGATTGAGACCCAAGGCACAAAGGAACGAGTGAGTTCCGTAACGTGGTCGGTGCGCGCTCCACCAGTTTTGTAATTTCAGTTTTTTAATTTCTCAGAAATTAATCGCTATCTTGTGTCATTCAGCGGCAGAATATCGGTGATATACGTGTCTGGACTTCTAGCTAGTACCTGTACCATCAGGTATGGTATGTCACGCAACCTCTGCATGGCTTTACTCAGTGCGGCAGTCAGTTAAAATCCGATGCTGACTGAGTCTCTTATAAAAAAAGGCATATTTCCACTCACAAGGCGTGCAGGTGTGGAAGTTTTTAAATACCCACGTAACAGGAGAGTGCCAACTGGCGCCTAAAGTCAAGTCGGTTGAAGGTCTTTCCCCCCTCCCCTCCTCGCACTCGCATTCACTGTGCACCGGAAGTCGGCACCGAAGGGAGGTAGGGCGAGCATTAACACAAAAAGCAGCCTCTGCCATTAATGCTTCTGCCACCCCTTATCAGTAACGCACCGTGGCGTCAGGACTAAGTCGAGGCTTGGAATTACGATCCGACTGAAGTGTGACTCATTTGATACGAGGAACCAAGAGGTAAGATGGGGTTATCGTCAATCGTCGCATAACACCTTCCGAAAAGGACAGACCAGCCCTGAGCGTCATGCTCTAGGTATAAACCATCTGACGTGACTTTGATAGTTTTCACCTCAAGTCCTAGCTTAGCGCTGTCTCCAGAGGGTTCGCTCAACTTTAGGGTGAATTTTCCGCCCACACTTGCAGAAATGGGGGGAACAGAACGGCCGTTCCACACGTGAGTTATAATCACCCGCTTCGCGCACGCAGAAGTGCTACCGGCGATTAACTTTTGCACAAACTGCGTGTGAAGCGTTAGCTCTTTAGGCTTATGATTGCCGGGGAGCCTCGCAAAGTTAAATCTCGCTCGATGTTGTTGTAAATCGACGTAAACGACTGGCCTCAGATAGTGCAGTCCACATTCGAAAGTGTTTGCATCGCTCGCGTTCTAATCATGACATTTTGTTTCCTATTTATCATGAGCGCGCTTTCAAAACCGAGCAATAACAATTGTCAAAGTTGCCACAGGGCAGTGCGTGGGGCCCGCAGTTTTTGCCGGTGAACATCAGAATATAAGTCGAAGAGACTATATTCTTGATGGAAGATTCATTCAGATTTGAGAAATAACTTGGTGATCGAAGATTAACCTGTTGGTGGTATAACGTGCGCTAACTGGGGTCGGATAGTGCGTTCCAAATTGGTCTGCTACGCAAAGATTCTACCGAGGTAAGTACGCCTTCATTTCTATTGATTATTTCAAAAATATTTCCTCACAAAACGACTGTAGTCAGGAGAGTATAAAAAACGAATTCAGGTAGGAACTATCACAAATAATTGATTTTTGGTAAGAAATCGTTGCCATTTAGAACATCTATGTCAACTAAAAATCATTTTGGGGGAGTTCATGTGTGTGTTCGCGGACAAGGCACTGTCAATATTCTTTCGCAATCAATGAGTATTTGCAGATAAGAAATTCGTCTAAGCACTTTTATTGAATATTTGGGCCGCTTTGAGCAACTAAATTGAATGGCCAATTGTGAAGAACATGGTGGCTTCAGTGGGATTCGAACCCACGACAACAAGGACTAGGCTTGGCTACAGCCAACGATCCGATCGCCGGAACTACAGGCTTCCGACTGAGTGTTAGATCAGTGGCTGTGTTAGAGCTGTGCACTTGCTGCGTAAGTTCGTATCCCACCGAGGTCTCCAAACATTGCAAAACTTTGCCTTTTTCGTTTAGAATATTTCTGCATTAAATGGACTCTTCGGCTGTAGGCATCGATTAGAAATACATCACACTAATGCTTGATATAATCTCCTCGTGCTGATTGGTTCAGAAGGAAATGTAGAAACAGCTGAAGTAGGTGCTATGGTAATAAAAAAGCAAAAAAATTGCCAACATTCTCACAGACCTATTGAGCATTTTGTCAGAGAAAAGGGCAAAATATCCCAAAAGTTCCAGTCGACTGTAAAAACTGGTAATCTTAGAGGTTCTCAAGGCAAATTATGCGAAGTAGAAAGCCAAGGGAGCCATATAAACAGCGAAACCGAACCAGTGGACGTCTGGATTTCTGCCGAGTGCCAACAGACTGAAGCAGTGCAATGCTATAATGAAAATTCATTATTCGAAATTACTAGTTTGTAAGTTAATCGAAAAAGTTCGTAGTTTTAACTATTGCAGCATTACCACGCGTTTTGGCAGAATTTGATTTGACCTAACTATGAAAACCTCAGCGATCTCAGCGGGATTCGGAGCCATGACAACGAGGGGAAGGCTTGGGTACGGCCAATGCTCTAGCCATCTGAGCTACGAGGCCCCAACAGAAGCCGTAAGGTAAATCACATTTGGACGGGTAACTGAACCCATATGTAGCTAAACGCAGGGGAATCCCTGTAGCTCAGATGTCTAGAGCGTTAGTTGTACTCAAGCCTTTCCCTTATTGTCATGGGTCCGGATTCCACCGAGGTCACCGACTTTCTCAATTAAATCAAAATAAATGTTACAGCACTCAGTAAGGCCGTCGCTATGAGATTGGAAAGTCTATTGACCTCTCATGATTTCCCCGAAACTCAGCACCGTAACTTTTACCTACTTAATGGTGTATCGTGGGTCTCGTTATCTCATCGCGTGCTATAATAAGGTAACTTTGAAGGTTTGACTTAGGAGAAAGAATAAACAACAGAGCAAATGTGACTTCCAACACGGGACCTGACCCTGCCAATACGACCCTCTATGCGAGCTATAGACATTTGGAAATGTTCAGTTCAGCTCTACACTCAAGATAGATAGGTGTACGCCATTCACCCTTAATAAAACACATCCGATCTCAGTTGACATGTCGCGAGCCCGCTTATGTGTCAGACTCTTGGCGAAGTCGGTAGTTCTAAGAATTTAAGACGTACTACAGGAGATGCGAAAGTGTATTGACCTTGTTGTACTGACCTGTTCTGAGCACTCCGAGGCACAACACGCTTATTCTTACCTTTTTGCAATTCAGTAGTATGTGCTTCGTTTTTTCATCACCACCCTGTTTCGCTTGTGCGGTCGCCATGTGATCAGCCGTACGTCCAATGAAAAGCAAAAATGCTCACCACTGTCCCGGCAGTTAGGATAGATTCATGCACTCCCGATCTCAGTCGACTTGACGCCAGCCTGTTAATGCAACGATAAGAGCTTTGCAACACTGGACTGCTCTATCACTGGCCAATGATGGCTAATAAGCCAGAACTGGTCATTTTCGCATCCCTTTCTTGAAATCTAAAAAAAACTTTTCAATGACGGAGATATTTATGATCCATACGAATTTGTGTTCATGAATAAGCACCTTTCCTGGAATTCGTTTCACGGCAACTTGTGTTAGGGGGAGAGGTTCCTACTTCACTTATACAGAGAAGATAGACAGATTCGCTAATGTGAGGGATAGTTGGCAAAGTCCGCAGTTTTAAATATCGCAGCATTCATGAGGCTAGACGCTATGAAATGAGAAAGTGCATGAACTCCACTAACTAAACACCCCCACTTTTGCCAATTTAATAATAGGTCGTGGGACCTTTTTTATTAAGGTCTCTGTACTAAGTAATGACAGCTAAATCTATTTACCGGGTGCTATTCTTAGGCATTTTTCAAGGTTTAAGATGAAAAAATGGATAGACCGCAGAACAAAACAAAATGTTAACTCTAGGCAGAATAATATTACCGAAAAAGACAAGGGAGACTGGAATGGCCATTTCTGGCTTATTAGCCGTCGTCAGCCAGTCATAGTAAACCCCGAAGTATGGAACACCTGAGGTTCGAACTCGCGACCTGTTTGTTAGAAGTCCACGACTCAAAGCACCGGGCCAGGGGCCCGTTGCCCTGTCGGTTTTCGATCGGGAATATAAAATGTTAAGGGGCGCTCACCGATCGTTCATACAGAACTCACTCGTTCCGTTGTGCCTTAGGGGCTCTCTCTCGAGCCCAACCAGCAGCCAAACAGCGGCGCATGATATGAACGATCGGTGAGCGCCCCCTAACACTGTATATTCCCGATCGAAAACCGACGGGGCAACGGGCTCGTGGTCCAGTGGGTAGAGGCGTGGACTTCTAAACCAACAGTTCGCGAGTTCGAGGCTCGGGTGTTCTATACTTCGGGCTTGGGTATGACTGGCTGACGACGGTTAATAAGCCAGAAATGGCCATTCCAGTCTCCCTTGTCTTTGTCGGTAATAGCATTCTGCCTATATATCATCCGTCGTTGTGCGGCTGCTGGTTGGGCTCGAGAGAGAGCCCTTAAGGCACAACGGAACGAGTGAGTTCCGTATGAATGATCGGTGAGCGCCCCCCTACCATCATATATATATATATATCGATATGCGTAAAGATTCGAGGTCCAGACATTGTATCGCGTTCATCATCTCCCGAAGACAGAAGGCGCTCACCGATTGTTTTTACGGAATTCACTCGTCCTGTTCCGGTAAACGTCCACAACCATTGTATATTCCTGGTCGTAACTAAGAGGACAAGCCCGTGGCTCAGTGGTTATGGCATTGGATTCCCAACCAAAATGTCGTGGAATCGAGCCCCAGTTATGGCACACCTCGGGGCCGGGTATGGCTGGCTAAAAGCAACTAATAAGCCAGAAATGGCCATTGTAGTCTCCCTTGCCTTTTTTCGACACTGTTGGTCTGCCTATATTACGCGCTGCTGTGCGGCTGCTGGCTGTACTCGAGGGAGAGAGAGCCGCATGGCACAACGGGACGAGTGAGTTTGGTAAGTCGATCGGTGAGCGCCCCTCTACCAACGAGACGTCCATCCACAAAATTTCAGGAAGTTTAAATGTTCCCCGTACTGCCAGGGAGCATAAAAGCATACCATAATAATTTCTATCTAGAAAAAAGTTAGGTAACGCAGACCTGCAAGTGAGGATCAGCACCTAGGGGACAGGTAGTAAAATTTTACGAATTGGGATATCACTCGTTGGTGAGTCAGAAATGACGATTTTAGGGTCTCCGTCATCGTAAGTAGCATTGGGGCCAATTTACCCGCCAAAATCTACCACAATGTATGGGATCCCTCAGTTCCGACTTACAAGACTGATAGCTCAAGCAGTTTTGCCAAAACGATTAATGCAGGTCTAACCCGATGATTACCGGACAAGTTGAATTAATAGCTCCAAGGCAAAGCGGAGATGGCATTTCCATCCTGCAATCAGAATAGATCGATACAAGTTACCTTTGCGTGAATAAAGACTCCTGAATTCAGTCGACCTGACGTGAGTCCATTAGTGCAGTGACTGCAGCGTCTCTCGACGATCAACCGACTCGGACTGACGATGGCAGACAAATCCGAAACTGCCCTTCCACTCTCCCTGTCTTCGCCAGTCAACACGTCTTAATTATGGACACCAGAACAACCATCTGCAGCAACTTTGCAGTCCTTACTTAAGGATGCCCAACCCCTTGACACATCCGTGGACATGATCACTTGATTGAGTACAGTGGGTGGGCTAACTTATGAAATGTCCACCTAAATTCCGAAATGCGTTTTCGTTTCGAAAATATTGATTAAGTAGGGTTATAAAACTGATCACTTTGCAGCATAATTACGTAGTAATTCATTTACCTCAGGACGCCGGCTTTCAAACATCTTTCCTTCCAGCTGCGTGCAGAAACTAGACTGTAAAAAATTACTACTTATCTAGCATGCGTTTTCCGCCTTGATTTTTGATGCCCCTAAATGTCCAATTATATTTCATGGAAAACAGGCATATAAATACTCAATCCTTTGCTCATTCGCTAGAAAATTATGTCTTCTTCCGTGTACATACTCGAAGGAGGTGTATAATTCACTTTTAAAAACGTTTCTGATTGTGGGACTTCTAAACAGAGCGAATTGGCCGTTCATAAATCGTCATGTCTCTGCATTTAGCAATGTGGCTTGTAACGTTAACAATATGGATCAAATTTACTGCTAAATTTTGTGAATCCTATATGGTCCCACTTTATTACCATTGAGGAATGTGTGGTTTTCCGCACGCGGAAAATAAACGGCTTGTAGTTTGGACACCCTGAATCCAAGTGTAATGGTAGAGTAGGTTGAAAATTATTCGAAAATTGGAAAAGTTTTTGAACACCGAATTATACCCTTCCTTTGAATATATATATACGTACTTTTCTACCGAATGAACAAGCCGGCATCCTGAGGTAACTGAATTATTATATAATTTTGCTGCAAGAGGATCAGTCTTACAACACTACTTAATCAGTATTTTCGAAACGAAAACGAATTTCGGAATTTCGGCTGACATTGCTTGAGATGGCCCACCTACTGTATGTCCCATACCACGGGACATGACGCGGGCCTGCTAGTGCACCGGTGGGGACGTTGACCGATGGACGGCTAACCCTAGCTCAATGCTTGGACGTGTGGCCTGTGCTTAATGCATAACTTGCTGACGGCAGCAGATACGCCAAAGGTGGCCATTCCCCTGTCCCTGTGCTTGTCGGCAAGACTCCATTACTGATATCTAATTGCGATGCGATGGTCAAGTGGCCTATGGTGCGAAAGTGAGGTACCAACTCCAGATCGGACATGCTGGGTGTGTTCATGTCTGTAAACAGGAACGCACGGTGTGGTCATAAGGTTTACTCGCCGTTCCACCGAACGAATGAATAGAACGTAATCAGAACACTGCTTGTTTGATGTGCTACGAGGCATGAACAAGCGAGGAAGTCACTAGAAATAAGAAAAAACTGTCGGAACAGGGACGGTTGCCTATGACAAGTGTGAAAAATTCAGTTCGACGTTGTTGCTTGGTGTAGACATTGAGAATAGACAGTAGACGCACTTGTGAGAAGGCCCAGGCAGCTATTATTCTCTGGGTAGAAAAATCGACGAAGACAAGGGGAACTATGATAGTCATTTCTGACTTATTAGCCGTCGTCTGCCAGCCATATCCACCCCCAGGTTTAGACAGCCTAGGATTCGAATCCTTTACTAATTGAACCACGGACCCATTGTCCTGCGTTCAGTAATCGGGTTACAGAAACATGCTCTTTCCACTTCGCTTGTCCTACACTGATATATTCTTCCTCACCAGAGTAATTAATAGTAACCGATGACAATACTCGCATGTAACCTGGGAATACACGAACCACATTGAAGTCCTAATGTGCTTACAAGATTATGTCCATTCCTTCCTTCCAGACTGGGTTTGTTATTAAAAGGTTTTGATGACATCGTAGTCTAGTGAATGGCCCGCCTTTTCATTTTACTCTCCTATTAAAGAGTGCTTATGCGATCAAGAAACCTTACATCCTGCTTTTTACTCAGACGAAGTTCTGACTATCTGCGCCGAAATTTCAAAGCACAGGGGTTGCACATGAGGGCGTAAATACTAGGCGCATGTGTACGTGTGATTTGGAGACATTTATCGGTACTTGTACGTGCTTCAACGCGAACACTCTGCTCAAGACGAACTAACCCACTAGCTTCCAGGCCGACTATTTGGGCCGCAGTGCTGAGAGTTTCTGTACGATCCTAAGGAACAGTTTCGAGTGTAACGGAACCGGAAATTTGATCACTCTCTTCCACTACACTATTTCAAGTAGAAAGCAGTGTGCTTTCAGGGGCCAGCAGGTCTTCATAGTAGCAGTAGTAGTAGTAGTACTGATGGTAGTCGTATTAGTATTTTGGTCAAGTGTTTGTTGTGGACCAGAGGCTGTGGCGGAACGCCTAGGTGAGGCTTCAGTCGCGTCAGTCGTCGCTCTTGTTGCTGGTCGAGTGTTTGCTGTCGAGCAGGCGGTGTGTTGATACGCCTAGGTGCGGGTTCGGTCGTGCCAACTATCCGCGCTCCCCCCACCTGCGGTCTTTTTACTGTGTCTTGGTACAGAGCCCAGGTTAAGGCAGAGGAGAGAGTGCGGTAGATGCGGCGCAAGTCTGACACCGCTACAAAAGAAATCGCGCGTAAGTAACCGTGCCTGTCCCCACCCTACTGTGGGGCACATTAAAGACATCGCCGGTCCCGACGGTCGAACTGTCAGCGTAAGCGGTAGCAGTAGAGGTAGTAGTAGTAGTAGTAGTAGTAGTAGTAATGGTAATAGTGGTAGTAGTAGTAGTAGAAGTAGAAGTAGTAGTAGTAGTAGTAGTAGTAGTAGTAGTAGTAGTAGTAGTAGTAGGTATTAGTAGGTGGTACTAGTAGCAGTAGTAGGAGTAGTTGTAGTAGTAGTAGTGGTAGCAGTAGTAGTAGTAGTAGTAGCAGTGGTGGTGGTGGTTGAAGTAGTGGCAGTAGCAGGAGTAGTAGTAGTCGTAATAGTAGTAGTGGCCGTGGTGGTGGTAGTAGTAGTAGTAGTAGTGGTGGTGGTAGTGGTAGTTGTATTAATAGTTGCGATATCATTAATTGACACCCTAGAACTCGATGCCCACTATGATAATGCCAACCTTCCTACTATACGACATAGACGTCGTGGCCATTGCTAGATATTCAGCCAAAGATTGTTGTCTGCGGAAAGTTGCCAAGGTTTACCTCGAACGATCGATTGAAATGAAGGCCGGAGGGAAATCAGACCGCAAGCAAATATCATCAACTAAAGTAAAATAGTGCGAACGGTCTGTGCTGAAATCACATGCAGAAGGGCTCATTGAAGAGAATATGAACCTGCAGATGATGCCAGTATCCTACGAACGCAACGGGTTCCTTTTATAAACTCTGCTTCTGATGAGGTGAGATCGCTAGCTTTCTCTGAACTCGTCTCAAAGAGAGAAAGCAAACGAAACAGATATTGCGCTAAACTATGAGCTTCAACAGACAGGAATTCGCGTTCATCGCTCTTTTTCCGAGGTATCTCAGTCTCGACTATCAGCTCTGAAAACTAACGAATACTTCCAATTCCCTTGTTTGTACTGCGCATGTGCAACATATGTGTTGCAATAAATATAAAAGGGTGGTTTACAGCCCTCGTGAACTCTTGGATACTGCCTCTAAGTACTTTCAGTTCGCGATATAGGAAGATGAATGGTTGCCCCCTTTCCAGGGATCTCTGTCTGTGAAATGGTGGGGATTTTTGAAGACTGTATTACAGTGAATCAACAAACGCCAACTTTTCTGCAAACAGCTTATGAGGTGTCCAAATTGATGTGACTGCGTCGACCGTTTGTAGCAGACGGGAGCTCAGAAGGCCCGGCTAAGAGAAACTGATTGACCACTGGCGTATTTACTCCCTGTCTGGTAAACGCTAGCATATATTGACAGTATCCATAACTGCTGACTATATCTCCCAGCCGACCAAGATCTCCACTGTTCACTTACCTAAGGTACCAACTAGACATCAAGATTCCGAGAAGTAATGAAATGAGGCCCGTTCGATTCGGCGGCGTTATTGTAAGGCAAGCATATCGAAGAGACCAGAAGGTACCTGCAAGTACGTTGAACAAAAGCGCGGATAGGATCCTTGACTTTGACGATGCGGGAGCCACCTTTCGACTTCCAGTAAGCCAAAGTCCCGTACCGGGGGCAGGATCGTACCACCATGACGACCCTCGAGGCCTGGCCTAATGCTGCGCTCTCGGCCCGGTGCTGTGTCATCCTACCGCGGGTCCTGCCGACGAATCTCAGCCAATCGCATCTCGCCAGGTCGGGCAGACGAACCGCTGACACACGTATTGTAGGCGCCGATGCGGGTGTCAGGCCCGAGGCTGGTTAACACGCGGTTCACGAGTTTGAAACCTCTCGCCCTTTGTACAATACTGCCACCGCAGTGAAATTCGTTCCGACAGACGCGTTAGGTCGGGAGAAGACTCCCACAGACCGCCGAGGGCAGTGGCCATGACCACGCTCTCACAGCCGTCGGCCTAACGCCACGTCCACCCCACCCCCTGACGGGCGGGTGGCCGACACGCCAAAGGCCCTCCTTCCAATGTGCGTTGTAGGAGCCCCGACGATGACCAGACGGTAATACGCCTATTGCTAGTCAGAGGGATCACCGTTGTCCCACAAGAGATCGTCATACCAAGAAACCGTTTATGGCCAGACAAACTCATGATGCATGCGTCCGCACTTTCTTTCTTCCCACGCCCACCATATTTCGATGACTGGACAGGTCAAGACGGCCGCAAATGGACTTGCACGCTGTGGCTGACAGCGATAACAAGCCCGTTTGGGCAAGGGTCGGTTACGTTGTCCAGGTCCCAAGTGTAAGTGCAATGTGAGCATTGAAAGTAAAGTAAGCCGAAGGGGGAAGCCGAGGGGGAATTAGTCGAGGCTGAAACAGAAAAGGCAACCTAAAGTATGACGAATCTGCTCCGAGATTGAAAGGATCCGAGAATCACCGCAAAAGACATTGCTTACCGGACACGTGGGGCACAAATACCCCAAACCTGACGGTAAACCTGACTGTAACCTCGAAAGTAAACCGAATACTTGGCGTAATTATAAACCGAACGCTAACCCTGAACTTACCACTTTACCTGCCCCTAAGCCAAGCAGCATCAACGTCGCTGCATCTCGCTTTTGTATGTAGAAGTACCTAACATCGGTACTCTGACACAATCCAAACACCCGTGCACCATCAGTGTGCAAGCCGTGGTTTCGATAATTCTGTACTGGAACGTCCTCGTTTCCTTCGGTATATGCACCTCCACTCAAAAACGGTCACAACTGTGCATACGGCACTCTCCAAATCCGAACTCGTCGATTTGTGTGGATTTTCCGGTGTTCCGTTCGGCTTTCCTTTCCTAGCGACGGGTGTTATTTTGAAGCAGACGTCCCGGCATCGATTGAAACAATCAATCACAATATTTGGGAATCTACTAGTAGGCTTTGGCACCTCTTCTCATGGCATTCTGTTGTTCCAGAGATAAGCTAGCTCTTAAATTTCACAGAGCTTCAAATTACAGCGGAGTATTTCGTTCAAATCACAAGAATGGAAGAATTCGTCTTCCTTTCTTACTGATCGAACAGACTGGTAACCCTTTCTTCTGAGCCTCTATATAGACACTGTTTGTCTACGAAACGTCTTGTCTGTGAATTTCACCAGTCAATCGCACTTGCAGCAAGTTTGTTCCTCGACTAAGAGACCATGTCCTGACGCCGCTTCTTCACCGTGCACCATGTCAGTGTAGAACTCTCGTGACAACATTTTGAAAGACATGCTGGAGCATGAAAACAATAAAGGTGCGAATCACGCCATTGCAGCAGTAAAGAGTCTTTTCACTTCAGTCAAAACCATAACTGTTGAAGTGAGCACAGTAATGTTCACCGGAGGAGGATGAATATGGTGACGGGTGTCAGGCGTGATGAGTATGTGATTAGAATGGACCACGAAGTTACTCACGCTACCTCTCATTGCATAAATTTCAATGTACAGATTTGTTAAGATGACCTGTCGTTGCGTGCAGAGCTTTTAAGTGTTTACCGCATTCCTTTGAAGTTGGCGATACATCCTTTTCTCACGTGGCTAAAGCAAGTGGTTTGTGAACTACCCTGGAATAGAACCAGTCATAGTTTCTGCGAAACTAATTATTAGAGAGTACGTTCGATGTTCTCCAGGAAACAAAATCTGGTGACTGTTTACCCTAGGAAAACACGGAAACATACTCTGTAACAACAATAAGAGCTGCATTTGTTATATGAAACATTGGGCATTTTATTTAGAAACGGCTACATAATTCTGTTAACTAACTTTCAAATAAGTAAACCTATTAGTATTACAAACAATATCAAGTAGCGCTAAATACACTCGTAGAGGCCTCGGAGCTCAAGTGCTTAGGGCGTTGACTGTACTAAAGCCTTCGCCTTACTGCGTGGGTTCGAATCCCACCGAGGCGCCGAGTTTTTCACAGTTGGGTCAATATGAACACGTATTAATATTTCGCCGTTTTCAAGGTCAAATTGCCCTCGGCCTGAGATATATATATCTTAAATATTGAAGAATGAGTATTCTATGAAATTTCTTAAAACAGAGATGAAAATCTTTGGGAAAAAATAAAACCCTATTGCGTGTGGTGGGAGGGTGTTCACTGATCAAGTTAGGAGACATGCATGTCCGGTTACGCCCTGACGCTCAATGATTAAAAAGTCAGGAATCTTCATTTCGGACTCTTGGCGGTTTTATTAGTACACCTTCCCGCAAATAGCTGTATATGCAGAATTGGAAAACGAAAAAAACGATATCTAGAAACAGTTGCTTAGTCATTCCTATGAGCGATGGAAACGCTTTCAAACTTCACCAACAAAGAGCTGGCAAGGTTTCGGTTGCGCGGTCATGTGATTCTGTGATTTTCGGATTTTTATGAACCAGGAACACTTCCGCGATTAACTGTTTTTATGAGTGGAGGCCCAACGTTTGTCATGGTTAAGTAGCTGTTTCCCTGTCTCAAGTATCCAAACAGGAGTTCTGAAACAACTCTCTGCTCAGTTGCGTTAATCATGCATACACTACGTAGTGTTCGACAGGCAAATGACGAGTTCACGAGCACTCATCATCCTGATCCTATAACACCTCGCGTGTAAAGCCCCCAACACCTGCTGAAGTAAAGCGACAACAAAGTAGCGATCAGTCAAGACAAGACACCTTAATTAGCCTCGCAAACACTACCTCAAGACTTTTTCGTTTTAGCTGGGGATGTGTTCGAACAGGTCAAAGATGCACCGAGCCTAATGGGTGGGCCGGCATTCCAGCGACTGGATGTACAGACATTTGAAAACTGTCGAACACGTTATGCGGATAAAGCATGTATAATTATCGCTCGAACCGGAATTTAGAAAATTCACCCAATTTCAGAGACTGACTTTTACAGACTTACAGTCGCCCTTCCTAGACTTACCCACCTGCAGGAAAATCAATAAGGATCGCACAACAACTACGAATAGCTCTCGTATTCTGAGTTACCGTAGCAACTATCCGATTTCGCAGCGGTAACACCTATCACTAATTCAACAGAAGTACAGAACCACCAACCGCTTGTTGGGTCCAGTTGAAGATTAGTTTTGGAGAGACTACGCATGCGGTGATCTATATAATGCCGCTATCCGTGACGAGGTGTCCATATGAGATTTTAAAAAGACGGCTGGAGAAACAACTACTTCCGGATTTCGTGTTTACATCTGCTTCTTTTTTTAGTTGCTGTACTCTAGCTGTTGTGAGTTCAAGTTTGATCTGTTTACATCTGCAAAAGCCCATGTAAATAAAACTATCGCAATTATTTCGTTTTAATGTACTAGAAACAATTCTCTGTAAGAATAGTGGAGCGAAATTCGCATTTTTTCAAAAGCGTCTAAGACGGCGATATGCATACGCATATCTGGAATGTTGTAGCATTTTACAGCAGTTTACTTTATTTCGGAGACTTGTACTCAATGGAGGAAGAGCTCAGCCGATAAAAGTGGGGGAAGCATCGTTGGTTTTAGGGGAAAACGGCCGTGGATGCAGTGATGTGTTAAAGTCGGCTATTAAAATACACGCAGATCTGAAGACATTATTTACCTTTAACAATTTAACAAGAAGCACTCCTAAAGGGAGCAGGAATAACCAATTATCGTCCACACCTTGACGGCTTATTCCCAGTTTGAGGATTTATTTGTCTGATTATCGCAGAATATCGGGAATTTAATCAGTGTGTCAACTAGCACACTTTCGACCTACGTTAACAAAAGATGCCTGAAAATTTAGACAGACTATACGGCCCATTAAACGTCGTCGATCCTAAGAAGATTCGCGGATCTAAATCCCACATTTCGATCATCGAACACTGAAGTCAAAAGCCCCACTAGTAAACGAAGGATTAATTTTTTGTTAGCAGCGATTAGAAGCATACGGATGCGGCCGCAATTTTCGCGCTCTGATCCGTCCTGATTACCAGAATGAATTAGGTAGGCGTCTATCGGCGTTATAGCAACAGCATACAACTCCTACACGTACAGATAGGCATTTCAGTCTACTGCCTTTGGCGGAAACATGCGCAGATTCACGACTGTCAGTTACTATGCAACTGCAATCGATGAATCCAGATTTGAGCTCTAAGGTAATAGAGGACGATTACATTCGATCATGCAATCTAAATTGTTTGTGTAAATCAACTTCTATGTGATTTTGGGTGTCCAACATCGAGATTGAAAGGCAGTGAGACAGAGGAGCAATGGTGAGTCGTGCGGCTTGATAAAGAGCCCCGTTTCGACTTTGACATGTCTGACTGCCGACTTTATATCCGGAATGTTCAAAGTCCCTTGAAAGTTTCGGCGAGGTTTGGTTCTGCAGCCCCACTTGATTTACCTACCAAAACATTAGTAGTTAACATACCTAATTTAACCTCCCTCAGGATTTGGAGGGAAAGGGGAGCGCAAGCAGAGCTCGAAGCACGCGCTGGGATGCGCATGAAGGTACCGTGTACACACTTTCCACCGACACAGTCACTCGCTGGATTAGTGAGATAAGGAGGATGCAACCACAACTGGAAGGCTACGGAGGGAACTGCGTGCGAATTCGCAGTGCATGGTCACCATACTGGGACCGACTGAGTTCTACACCGTCCGAACAATTCCATTAGCAAGTCTACCTGGCCACTCGTTGGATTAGGATAACAAAGAGGACGCAAGCAGTGAAGGGCGTGTGAACTGATATATCTGATGAAAACGGGGATGACGTATGGTATGGAAGCTGCAAACACGTGATATTCGTAACGTCATCGTGATCGCATCTGCTCAAATTGTTGAAGCTAAGCAAACCTCGCCAAAAGTTGCCTTCATTAATATATCTCGATTGTAGGTTAGAATACAGGTCTTTCTTGGTACCTACAGCTTAGGCAGTCATGTTGCCGTCGACAGTCAACAATCAAGAAACGTCGTTGACAAGAGGAACAGGCTCAAAAAACCACTTATGCGTGCAAGGGCTCTAAGCGTGAGTTCCAGGGTAGAAGTAGAAAATAGCACTGTCTTCATATTTTATGCCCGAATACAGTGCGTATTTAGCTTTTAAAAAAGTTTCCCAATTTCCGAATAATTTTGAGTCTGATCTGCCAATGCATCAGCGTCTAGCGATTTCAGTCTACAAGGTTCATGCTTTCCGCGTAAGAAAAATCATATATTCCTCCATGCCTTTAGGAAGATACTATACAGAGTTCATAAAAGTTTGCAATGGATTCGGAATGTGTTGTATATTACATGAGGAACATTGGTAAACGGACATGTGCATCCCTGTATGCATGGACATCTCACGGTCTTAAAAATCTCATAATTGGAAACTTTTTCAAAACCTAAGTGCTCACCTACTTCGTGAATAAAATATGAAGACAATGTTATTTTCTACCAAAGGAGTAAGCTAAAGCATACTTTTGTGCATGTTTTCTATAAAATGTATTTAAATTTATAAGACTATCGAAAATCAATAGGAAAAATGCATGCCACTTAAGTAGTCATTTTTTCCGAGTGTGGTTTCTGCAGAAGTTCAGTGAGAAGTGCATTCAAAAGCCGACATCCTGGCGAGTCCGAGATGTTATAGGATTATGCTGCATGCTAATCGATTTTACAACCCCATCTAAGTAATCCTTCCTAATCGAAAACGCATTTCAGAATTTCGGCTAACACTTCACGGGATCGGTCACGCACTGTACACACGCGCCCCTGGATCAAACTCCTTCAACCACATGAACACTGCCGATCAATTCGCCTCACTTAAAGGGTCATTCGGGTTTGTACAGTTCCCTTGCAGGCAACCCTCCTAGATCGTGGGGTTTAACAACTCTCAACAGCTTCCCACTTTCTCAATTCTACTGGGCGTTGAATAGCGTTGAAGCAGCAGTTGGGGAATGTTAGTTCAATTGGTTGATTAGGGCCCTGTGAGATTCTTAGAATGGTTTGAGCCGACCACATGACGCAGCATTCAGTGGCAGAGTGTTTAATCCTCACATTAGACTCCTTGAGTGCCCCTTTTTCATTATTTGCCCGCCTTATAGAGAGTTTTAACTAAATAAGCAGAAATGTCGCCCGGTAAGCTCACGATGAGATGCGTCATATTGAGCGACAATAGAGCAATTGTGACCCATGCTGCTCAGAGCCAGTGTGGAGGGACACATTCCGAAGAGCGTTGAAGGCAGTCACTGTTGATGTCTTCTCTTGCGTTCAGTTGATTTAGTTGCGATTTGCACATTAATTTCTGCGGAAATTAAGCGCTTAAAGCTGGAAACTTGAGTATGTGCCAAAAACTATATATGGAATACCGGAGGATTCACAGAAGAGTCAAGCTTTTCGCACATGCGTTACTCAGTGGCAAAAAAGTAGCGAAACACGTGTCTGGGCTATTAGCTATTATACATACTAGGAGTATGGCGAATCGGTTAGTCTTAGTTGATTTCGCTTAGAAATAACTGTAGAGAAAATTTCAGCACCCACCTCAAACGCAGTCTGGCGAAAGGCAGGCGACCGTAGGAGAGAAGATTGATTATTTATAATAATCCAGTTATATAACCCGCCTCTTCTGCGCCCCGTATTGTAGTGATGCACAGTTCACTAGCCCTCGGCCAGTCTCGGCGTGCGATCCCCGCGGTATGTTCGTCAGGCGCGACAATGTCACACACACTCAAACAGGTGTCAACAATAGGTCTGATATTCGCGCGAGCACTTGAAGCGCCTGTTACGCACGAACCAATCAGAGCGCGGCGTTGTCGGTTAACACATGTGCCGTCAAGGTCGCTGTCACTGGACCTGCACACGCGTAGGTGACACGAAAATCAGCATTTAAACCCCCAGCCGGATGACGAGGCGTGTCCGAAGCCGATGGACTACTAGGCGCTGAGCACCAAAACAGTAATGTGAACTGACGCTTTTCTGTGAGTCTGTGCAGCAAGCGAGTCGTAATTAGGTGGCTAGGGCAGGCGAATGTGTGTGTGTGTGTGTGCAGACAGGTTTGGAAGCGGGCGGAAGTGACAGTTGCGACTGCAGAAATCTGACTCATGCAAAAACATTTCCAAAGTAAATCACCCAATGGTAAAAAGAAGGTAGGCTCAGATTTACAAAAAGTGGGCAAAAACTGTACCTCGTGGAGCGTCCCCGTAGGTAAAAGCAGTAGGTTAAAGAGAAGTGAACGGTACGGACGATGAAGAGTGAGCCGGGTGAGGGAGGGGATAGGAAGGCAGAGAGTAACAGCAGTAATAGAAATTATGTAAACATAACGAATAGCAGCAGTGGTAGCGGTAGCAACAGCATAAGTAACGTTATTAGAAGTTTTAGCGGCATTGGTAGTAGTGACGGCCACAGAAGTGCCACTGGTTATAATAATCATATTGAGGGTAGCATTATAACTACCAATAACAGTGATGGTAACAGTAGTATTGATAGTACAGGTAGTAACGGCGGCAACAGTAGTAGTAGTAGTAGTAGTAGTAGTAGTAGTAGTAGTAGTAGTAGTAGTAGTAGTAGTAGTAGTAGTAGTAGTAGTAATCAGAGTCGGATGTGGCTATGTAGTCGGACCTCAGGTGAAAATACTCCAGCCACCTGTAGTACAGGAACGGTAGTAATATGGGTTTTACAGTTGGGACTGGGTAACACACAGGCGACGAGGTCAAGTAATGGTACGCAAAAGGAAAAGCTGATGGAAATGCACGGGTGTACTCTGAGTGGTTGAGAAATAGTCCCCCTAACCCTAACCTCTAACCCTAACCACTTACTCTAACTAAGCCCTAACCCTTAACCCTAGGATCTGACCCCTTAACCTAACCCTACCGCCAAGCTGAACCCTAACCCTTAACCGCAGCCCTAAAACCTAACCCTGAAACATCCAACACGAAAGATAGAAGGAGACGACAGGCCGAAAGTCAAAAAGTACCACCAGCATTGGGTCGAAAAAGGTATACACGGCAACAAAGAACCAGGGCCGCCAATAGGTAAAAAAGTAGGTACGCTTAGATATATAAAAATTGGGAAAAAACTGTACCCCGTGGAGCGTTCTCTTGGCTAATGACTGTAGGTTAAAGAGAAGTGAACATCATGAACGATGAGGAGTGGACTGGGGGGAGGGTAGGAAAATAGAGAGTAGCAGCAGTGATAGGGGCAGCAACAGCATACGTAATGCTATTAGCAGTTTTCGCGGCATTGGTGGTAGTGACGCCTACAGAAGTGTCACTGGATAGAATACTCATATTGAGGGTAGCATCAGAACTACCAATAACAGTGGTGGTAGCAGTTGAAGTGATGGCACAGGTAGTAGCGTTGGCAACAGTAGTAGTAGTAGTAGTAGTAGTAGAAATAGTAGTAGTAAGCAGAGTCGGACCTCAGGTGAACATACCCCATCCACCTGTAGTACAGGACCGGTGGTAATATGTGCTTTTACAGGAGGAACCGGATAACGCACAGGCGACGAGGACACGTAATCGTACGCAAAAGGAAAAACTAATGGAAATGCGCGGGTGTACGTTGAGCGGTTGAGAAATAGTCGCCCTAACCTCTAACCCTAAATCTCACTCTAAGCCCTGACTCTATAGCCAAGCTTAACAGTAACTCTGAGCCCTCACCCTTACTGCAACCCTAACCCTCAAACATCCAACGTGAAAGTTAGAAGGAGACGACAGGCCGAAAGTCAAGAAGTACCACCAGCATTGGGTCGAAAAAGGTATACACGGCAACAAAAAACCAGGGCCGCCAATAGGACACGTACCAAAACGTACAGCAACACCGTGCCCACGTAATCACACCGAATCAAAATAATTGAGTAGGTCAACGGTATTGTGTTCATCAGATGCGGCTACATAACTACATCTTATCAGTAGCGAAGTATTGGCCGAACGAGTAAGATCATACGCCTATAAAGGCGGAGAACGAAAGGGAAGGTAAGGTTTTAATACTCATATTGAGGGGTAGCATCAGAATTACCAATAGCAATGGTGGTAACAGTAGTAATGGTAGTACAGGTAGAAGTGGTGGCAACAGTAGTAACAGTTGTAGTAGTATTAGTAGTAGTAGTTGTAGTAGTAGTAGTAGTAGTAGCAGCAGCAGTAGTAGCAGTATTAATAGTAGTGGTAAGCAGAGTCAGATTTGGCTATGTATTCACACCTCAGGTGAAAATCCCCAGCCACCTGTCGTACAGGATCGGTGGTAAAAAGGGGTTTTACAGGTGGGGTCAAATAACGCACAGGCGACGGGGTCAAGTAATCGTACGCTAAAGCAAAAGCTGATGGAAATGCGCGGTTGTACTTTGGCTGGTTGAGAAAAAGTCGTCCTAACCCCTAAGCCTAACCTCTAACCCTAACCGCTAAATCTGACTCTAAGCCCTAACCCCTAACCCTATGATCTAACCCCGAAACCCAACCATAACGCCAAGCTCAACCCTAACCTATAACTGCAGCCCTAAACCCTGACCCTCAAACATCCAACACGAGAGTTAGAAGGAGACGACAGGCCGAAAGTCAAGAAGCACCAGCGGCATTGGGCCGAAATAGGTAGACACGGCAACAAAGAAGCAAGGCCGCCAATAGGACACACGCACCACAGCTTACTGCAACACCATGCTAACGTAATCACACCAAATCAAAATAATTAAGTAGGTCAACAGTATTGTGTTCATCAGGTGCGGCTACATAACCACATTTTGTTAGTAGTGAAGTATTGGCCGAACGAGGGAGAGCATATGCCATATAAATGCGGAGAACGAAAGGGAAGGCAAGGAAGCTGAAATGGAAGAGACCGCGGAGAAAGCCCTTGGTGTTTTCTTAGAAATGTGAGGCATTGTTCCTCGGCACGAATTTGAAGCAGGCGTGCAAAGGAGAATTTACTGGTGCCAAAAAATTGCACGACGGCTCATCACCTGCGTCCTGTCGCTTCATGACATAAATACGGAGTGAGAGGGATACAGCAGTTTGAACTCGTGCAGAAAATCAATGCAAAACAGCAAGGCCATGACTTAGGGAAATACAGGCCAATCGATAAAATTAGTAACTTAAACACATTATGGGAAGGACATTGGACAGACTCTAGCAAGCAAAAAGCAAAGAGGAGATTTGAAAATCAAGGAGAAGGGGTTACCATGGCAAAGTCAGGCTGACTGCATGTTCCAGCTGTTGGCATAAGACTGGTTTCAGCAGCCGTAAATAGGCCACCTGCAAGTAACGTAATGTCCGAGTTGTTCGTGCTCAAAAAATACTCGGATAAACTCCGTGACCACTATCAAACAGGCGTTTAGTAATGGATGAACGTGGGATCTTGTTCTTTTGCTTTAGAAGCCATGTGGGTAGGTCAGTTAGTGACCTAACTCATGAAACTTGTCGAAATTTAAGAATGATTGCCAATCACTCGCAAACCGACACCATTTAATTCGCCCAACGTCTACGTTAATTAAGTACACGTTTGAAAAATTAAAAACGTAAAAGAAATATTAAAGGCAATGTTGCGTTGTTTAGAAATCCCGATTTTTTAAAAAAACGCAATATCCTGAAAAAGCCAGAAATAGCTCTAATTTAGCAGACTTCGTTTTTAGATGTAAAGAATGTATTTGCATATAAAAATATAGTAAAGATGAATGCAGAAATAAAATAACGTTTAATAATAGTGTTTTAGTGCAGTTAACATATAAATATCGTTTAGTAATTAGTGTGGTGTCGTATATGATGGTTTGTCAACTACCTACATTCTCAGTAACGATTCCAAACAGTTTTCCAGGGTTTCGTATTATCCTTGAATTTTTGAGTTTAATGAGATGGGGCTCGACAAAAAAACTGAATTTTGCTCGATTTCACCGATGGGAGCATCGTAGGAACAAAAGTTTTCGTGAGGTGACATGCCACGAGGCCAGCCCGTGCCTTATAAAATAAAATGGAACTGACAGGCGTGATCTTAAACATACCATTTTGTGTTTATAGAGAGAACTGTTCTTCCGTTTAATTAATTTACACTTATCCTTCGTTTTGGATTACGCTGAGTTTCAGATCGGCCTCCAAATGTTGCTGAATACTTCATGATTTTCAGTGTTTGCCCCCAATCGTCCATAAAGACAGATTCTGAATTACCTGTCTGTAAAGAACTTTAAAATAAGAATATTCTTAAAGGCGTTTATCGAATTAATGATTGATCGGGCGCTCCTTTTTACGAAGATGGTCGTTGGGGTCACATGTGAAGACTCATTCAAGCATTAAACTTTATTTTCGAGAAAAATGGCTGTCCACAACGAAAGTCAGCAACAAATATGCCTTCAGTCAATAAGGAAACTTACCTTAATAAATTATCTCTTTAAGAAATATTTTATTACTGCACTCCGTTGACGGATTTCTGTGTACTTTGCATATTTGCACGGTGAGGCCAAGTGCAATTTGACACTTTTTGCCGTTTCTCTCACGTTCCTAAATAATACTAACATTTTTCTACCGTATACGTAAGAACGTGCCTTCCCCTATATATTGAGGCCATTTTTACTGTTTTTTCTCGATTTTAGACTCCGTTCTTTGATTATGAATGCACGGCAGAGCGCCCATATAAATACTGATATTTTGCTGAAACTATTGTTCTTTTGCTCGTTCTATTTCTGGATAGGGTAAGCACAGAAACTAAACTACATGACAAGTAGTGTTTAATATGTTCAAAACTGGAAATGACAATTCGATGGTGGTCAATTATGTGACATGCGGCTGAATTTTCCAAACGGCAAAACAATTTCAGCCCATTTGAACGACGTAATTCCTATCTGCGTTATTACTGATAAAACCTCTGGTTTTCGTAAAATAATCTTTGAATGTGCTGGTTGATTACCACGGTTTACATCGGACATGAAATAAATTTTCAAGTTCGACTATTCCTGTTTATTCAAACTCTCGAGGGTAAGTCACAATCTTTTCTATGAAAACGTCGCTCAGATGCGTAACCGGAGTCTAGTACACGAAGATTAACATAGGAAATTGCACAAATATATGCAAACGTCCATTTTCGCTTAATTTTACTGATATTTTACCTGATATAATTACGTAAGCACAATTTCTGCACAAGAAAAGGTTATTTCATTGAAGGATGTGGATAAGCGAACAAAACGCGCAAAGTTAAAGACGTCCAGAAATTCCCGCATCAGATTCCGCTATCAGATTTCAGAAGATAAGTCACGTATTGCACTCAACAAACCTGACTGCCAACTGCTTTTGCGTTCGCCCAATGTGCATGCATCCGCAAGCGCATGTGAATTCATAAACGCAGTTTAAAGTTGCGTGCATTGGCAAGGCATCCTTCTCACTCGTTCTTTGTGTTATGAGATGACAGAACGCAGCTGATGAGTCTTCGCGCAATTTATTGGTATCAGTAAATTCTGCTTTGCAGGCTTGCTGCAGTCTCATAAATTATTTAAATCGCAAGACGATTTTGGGATGCAGCGCAAAGCCGATATTACATAAATTGTTTTCAAACTGCTGCGTGATCAAAAACATGGAAGTATGCGCAAGCCGACTGAATCAGCTGTGTGGCAGATTTGTTTGCGCCCTGAAGATGTTATGAAAAAACTTTATTATGCACTTTCGCACATTCCATCTGTGTCATCGACTGCTTGGGTCACGGCTCGTTTTCTTTCTGCTCACAAATCTTGATGTCAAACTTAAACCTGAAACTGTAATACGCCGAGCTTCCCACGCGGGCGGTGCGGAAATGAGGAGTAGGACTAAATCTCTGAGACGCTGATAAACTGTCCACGACTCGCATTCTCCATGTCATTGTACTGACCTGATTATGATTTTCTGAAAGCGGATATTTGCCACTTGGATTTTCCAAGCGTAACATGGGAATATTTAGAGGACGGCATATAAAAATGCAACGAACACTACACAGTTTCTCACTTTTCACAGAAACTATCCATTGGCTCATAAACGAAGCTGCATGAATACGCTCTTCAGATTGATCCGGACTCATTGTAACAAACCGGAGGAAGGAGCACATGAGGCTTGTTATCTCCTAGACCAGTTTATGCAGAATCGCTATCCGAAGGCATTGATAAGTCACGAATGGAAGAGAATATGCGCATCCGAGGTTCTTGTTTAAAAGAAGGAGAAGAAGGCACGATCATTGGAACGGTAGATTTGTTGGCCTTAGTTTTGGAACTCGAAATGGATCAACGAAAGAGAGCCACCAAAAATTTGCACTCCCTGTCGTACATAAAGAATGTGTCCGAGGCCACGGAACGCATTGCGTCAGAGTTAAGCGTGGGCATCACTCATCATCCGGCGACTATCATACGTAGCAGGATCATGAAAATGAAGGATAGGCTGGACGCAAGTGAGCAGTCGGGCGTGGTCTATCAAATCCCGTGCCATAACTGTCCTTGCAACCACACAAGCCAAACAGGACGACGTCTCAGCTCACGAATACTTGAGCACAGACGGGCCGTTCAGGGAGTCGATTCGCTATCTCATGTCGCCACTCACACGCTGGAACAAGGCCATGAGTTCGACTTCGCCAACACGCGGATATTGGCGCGAGCCGGCAACAAGACGGGGCGAGAACTGTTGGAGGCATGGGCGTCGGACACCATCTCTATCAATAGACACATTGATTTGCCTGCATGTTATCACGCACTCCGGCCACGCAGCCAGACGGCTCAGATCACATCGCCGCGTAGTACCAGCGGCGTCACCACGCCGGGGGACCGTTGTGGGCCAGGCGGCACAAACCAGACCTATCCACGGACGTTGTTCCCTCCCCCTCATGACACAACGATATAAATGTTCACACGTTGCTGCACTCCAGCAGTCTCTGATGATGAACTCCAGTTCGAGTTCGAAAGTTTAGGCCGATAAATCTACCGTCCAAGTGATCGTGCCTTCGTCTTCTTTTAAGCATTGATAGGTCGCTGCCTGTGCGGTCGCCGCAAGAGAACCCAAACAGTAACATCACTAAGGATATGGCGTTCTCTGTCATACATTAAGGACGTTTCAGAAGCGGCCGAGCTCGTTGCTGCAGAACTAGGTGCTGAAACTGCGCACGGACCTAAAGCCACCGTGCACTGCAAGGCCATGAAAAGTAAAGACCGGTTAAATCCCGAGGAGCAGTCTGGTGTAGTGCATCTCAACCCTTACCCAAACTGTCCTTGTAACTACACAGGTTGGACTGGACCCATGCTTGGATCGCGCATAAACGAACATAGCTGGCTCTGAGGCGCGGCGACGAAGTATTACGAAATTGGTCACGATTTTAACTTCGCAGTCACCAAGACAATCGACCACGCCGAAAACAAGAGGGGCCGAGAATTGATTGATACCTGGACCTCGAAAGGGAACTCAGTCAATCGATTTATTAGTTTGCTGCCAGCGTATACAGCCCTTCGCAGTAGCTTCCAGTCTTTTCCATGGATCGATGACTGTCTAACAAGCCCTATAATTGTAGCTTGTTCCCTTTGTTGCTTCTATCTCTGACGGTAAATTCCTTCACGAGTTCGAAAGTTCAGAAAAAATAACACACTCTTACGGTGCTATCTTATGAAATGTTTGCTAAAATTCCCAGGTTTGTTATTAATTCCAAAAGATCACTTTAAGTAGGGTTGAAATATTAATCATCATGTCGTATATTGTTAAGATATTCCAGTAAAGACAAGATGCCGGACTTTGAATGAGCTCCTTATCGACCACTTGGATAAACTACGTTTCGTAAAAAATACTATTGGTTAGTATGAGATTTCGTCATCGAATTTTGATGCTCTCATAAATTCAAAAATATTCTATAGAAAACACGCACAAGAATATTCGGCTTAAAAAACTCTCCCAGTTCTCGAATACTTTTAGCCTGACCTGCTGTTACATTTGCATTCGAGGATTCAGAACCACAAGCTGTATTCTTTCCTCACAGGAAAAATCATGCATTTCTGTGAGTTATTATAAAGAGACCATATGGTGTTCATGAAATTTTGTAATGAATGAAAATTGTGTTGTCCACTTTATAAACAACATTAATAAATGTGCTGAGGTGATGCTGTACGGTTGGAAATTGTACGGTTTTATAAGATTTCATGGTTGGAAACTTTTCTAAAATCGAAAGATACTATTTCTTCGACTATAAAAGTTGAAAATAATGTTACTTTCTACCAAATGGGTAAAAGGGAGAATATGTTTGTGTGTGTTTTCTATGGAATATATTTGAATTTATAAGGACATCAAAATTTGATGACGAAATGTCATACTAACCAGTAGTATTTTTCACGGGATATAGTTTATACAAGCGGTCGTTAAAGAGCTCATTCGAAAGCCGGCATTTTGTCTTGTGTGGAATATCTTTATAATATTCAACATGATCATTAATATACTAACCTTACTAAAAAAATCTTTTGTAACTGAAAACACATTTCCGAATTTCAGTAACCATTTCATACGATAACATGTCTACCGTGCATACACCGTGAACTCAAACTGTGGCTTTTATTCATGACTGAGCATATTTTTAGTCGATAAACTGGTAACGATAGGGAGTAGGACCAACAAGTAGATCGTAACTCCAAAAAACACACCCTAAAATTCGCTGTGAATGTAAATATCACTTATAAGTCACAGTTCCCGTTGTTTGCAATTTCCTTCCATTCCTGTCTAAATACAAAGTTGCCAGCGGCGCTTTATTCAAAGTCCGTTATTTTCTGAGAATTGTTTTTTGTTTATTTTTTAATTATCGCACCTACTTTCTTTGTCAAATGACAGCGTACGGTTAGACTTTCGACAGAAATTTATCTATTTTCTGCGTCTTTTTGTCCGCCGTACTGGGCTTTGCCCCACCCGTAAAACCCCCTCTACTAATATTCAACGTATGACACGGTGCAAAGGCTAGTTCAAGTTATTTGTCGGTCCAACACCCTATCGCTGTCGATAAACCATCAGCACAACGTGGAAAATACAGACAAAAGTTCTCTTACAGCCATCGCCACGAGTGCGATGTAAGGTCTAGTGATGAGTCGAACTGACCTTGAGAAGTGGAGTCTGAAGGGCGCACTCGCTCCAAACTATTATCGATGAATTCAGCGAGTTCGTCTGCCATTCTCTTGCCCCTCGTGACTTTTGGCACAACTGAAGACTAGCTGGGCACTCTAACCTAGGCAATCTTGCCAACGCTCCGAACTCCTAGGGGACATTCCTAGGGTTCTGCAAGAATATGCATGAGAATTTGCGTTTGCAATGTTTTTCGAAAACAACTTGACGCAGTTTTGTCAGAGGACTTGTGTGAACTCGCGTCTTTAAATCAAGCCTGAACCATCGCAGTCGATTGCTAGCTAGCGATGTTTTTCGGTTCAGAGATATTTTTTAACTTTTGCTAATTAATCTGCGGAAGGATAGACTGCTCTCAAGTCACTCAACTTGCGTTTTGTGCAAAACTTAACTCCTCTTGAAGTCGTTGTTAAGGGCGCAAAAATAATCACGAATGAAAGGCATTACGAATTGAATGAAATCATATGGACCTCACACAGTTGCGGAAACGTGTGAGTTAAATGTGCTTGTATTATCCTACCCAGTGAATGAGCCATTCTCGACTTTTATGGCGTGCAAGGACAAAATGAAATTTAAATTCCTATTTTTCACCTGGCTCGTGAATTGGACAATATTTCTACAATAAAGGCTTTTATCGGATTCCTAACATAACTGAGCAATTCATAGATGTTTTGACAGATTTACAATAATTCATATTGGCCCAATTGTGAAAAACTCGGCGCCTTGGTGGAATTCGAACCCACGCAGTAAGGGGAAGTTTTTAGCACAGCCAACGCCCTAACCACTGGAGCTGCGAGGCCCCGTCGGGCGACGCGAGTTTAAGCACATTTGGGTCATGTTTATCCGCCCAACTTACTGCAACATCTGGAATCCCCCAAATCTGCGTGGGTTCGAATCCCACCGAGGCGCCGAGTTCTTCACATTTGGGTCACTATGAATAACTGAATAAGGCCAGCAAGCCGAAAGAACTTTTCCACGACGGGGAAAACAAAAAAGAAATAGCATGTCCTCAGAATTCCTGAATAACGCGGCAAAGGTCACGACTTTAAACGATACCAGAAATTAATTTACAAACAACATTAAATATTTCTGAGAAAGTGAATTTCTTAACGTTGTTCGCCTGCCCCGTCAATTGTTTTGCATGTACTACTTAAAATCTTTTACGACGCCTTAACAACTTTCGTCTGAAGAATGAACAGCCGGTGGTATGAGCGGATCCTCAGGAGTGGGCGTTCGGTAACGGTCTCCCTCATTGTTAGTACGACCCTACGACAATCCCCTCCTCCCCCCCCCCCACATCGTGCACATCTCAGCGAGTGAATTCGAGTTGATGTCGATGCAGGATGCAGCGCGTGTGTGACCCGTGCGAGAAGTGACAAGTGTCCAGTCAGCCAAAAAAACCACTCACCCACTCTAGATTTCCGGGCCGTATTCTTGCTGATGCAGAACGATGCGCACGGTGGCGTCTTTGCTACACATTAGGCTGAGTGGAGAGCAAGTCGCCGCCACCCCCGCTGTGCCAGAGGTGGCCCTTCCCGGTTCGCCCGGGACGTAGTCATTGCATAAAATACCAAGAATACCGTTAAGGGGGTTGAGTTTACGGGCAAATAACATATTTCCTCGGGTTTTTGCATGACTTTCACGCTCGGTAGGAAAGACGATCAACGGGATTTTCTAGCTATACGAAGACACTATTTGTTTGTCACACCGGTCTGCCTGCGGTATACGCGGCCCTACGCTGCTACCTAATTGAAGATGGTCATGTGAGACAGTAAGCACAAGGCCAAAGCCGCATCTGGTTTGCTTGACTTTCCAAAGACCTGTTCATCCCAGGACACAGGAGCAGCGATCACATCGAAAAATGAACGCACCCTCATAAGCGTCCCACACCGTTCTCTCTTTCTGAGCGCAGTTAAGTATTTTAGTAATGCCTGCCAAGTTTAGACATGCACTCGACAGGATAACGCAACTAGCGGAAAATTGACGTACTGTATTTCAAGAAGCCAATATGCTCCTAAGCGCATTACCGTAGGTCTTCGGTCGGGCGCCGTAGCGGTCAGGGCTGACTCACATGTCATCATCGGTTGCCATTCTAGATGCAGACATAGAGTCACAGGCCTAAATCCAAGTGAGTCGGTTCTTGGGTACTTTTGGGACAGCCACTCTTAAACCTGGGCTATCAGCTCATGACCTGTGACCAGCGATCAAGAGTATTCGAATTATTTAGTGTATTAAAAGTTAAGTTTGCAGATTAAAACAACTTTAAAAACACGGACGAACAATGGGTTGATCGCGCTTGAGACTTTAGAAGATTTTAAATGTCTTGGGTAAATATCCGCCTGGTACAATAAAAGTATGGATGGCCTGTTGAAACCGGACATAGAGGGCGCGAACGACTGAATGCCGTCTGTCCGATAGTAAATAATGCATAAACCTCAGTTATTCAGCTAATAAATAAACACCTGGGGTACAGTGGCCTAGCCACCTGAATTGCAGTTACCTTGTTTCTTAATAGTGCTTATTTGCTAGATATCACGTCAATCATGCAATATTTTGGACTCAAGGCGACCAGATTAGCATGCAAAGATGAAGCAGGTAAGATTGGCAGTTTAAGTAGGGGTTAAAGGAGAAGATTGGTTCTATGAGCAAAATCTGAAGTGGCTATTGTATGCTTGTCAAAGTCGAACCTCACACGTAAGAACGGAAAATGCCCTATGGTGTAGCCATTCGACAGGCAGATTCGACCACGTAGTAGCTGGCTGATCGTGTTTGTGTTATCATAACGACACCTTATATTATGATTTCCTATGACGGTTTATGGACTTGAAAAACTCAAAAACATAATTGGATGACAGCGTGTTCAAAAGGCTGTCCAGAGGAAAATGGCACAGCAATGAGCACCGCAAGTTCAAATATTACTACTGACAGGAACTATACCATTTTGCCGTACGTTTTCGTAAATTTCAAGGAATGCAATCCGCCATTTCAGTAGTATTCCGTGTTCAGATTTGTGATCAGGAATCATACTGAACCGACGACTACTTAGCAACAGCCTGTTTACACGCTGCTGTTTCCAAAAACGCTGGTTTGCCCTTTAAATTTGCTGCCTTCGCCTAAGTTTGCCGCTGCTTGATGTTTCATTTTGTAATCATCTTGTGAAAAGTACCTTTCGAGATTTTCAGATGCAGCTCTTTTGTTATGTTTGGATCAACCTCAGCCGCTTTGTTCTGTTAATTCTGCGATATTCGATCTTCATTGCACTCCTAACTCACAGCGCCATGGAAAAAACGTTGCAAAATCAGCCTTACTTGCATATAAACAGCAAGGACACCCCAAGGGAACATTTCCTTCTAGCATGCTTAATCTTGCGAGCTTTAAGTTCATCCTGAGTTTAGAAGCCCGAAAGTCATACTTAAAGTGTATTTTGTATGCATAGTTTTCATAACCTAGCCACGAGGGGGTTAGGCGTCAGCTAAAACTAGACTGCATACGTGACTGATGTTGTCCATCGATCTGGTTAGGCTGTTGAACTGAGTTCACTTCGTCTGATCTGGTGTCATGACATAAAAGCCTGCCGTCTTCACAGTGACCACAACTTGCCGGAGATCTAACATGAACTTACGAAAGAAAAAAATGAGTTTTTCGATTGTCTACGCATTCAAGGTCAGGCTAAGATGAACCATCGGTCGTGGCGGTTGCGTGGATTATCGCTGCGTCCACACACATGAGGTGTCGTCGGGGCACTATAACTTGCTTATATCGACAGACACTTGGCTAGACTGTCAACATACGAAGTTGGCAGACCCCGTCTAGATACCGTATGCACTCCCGCACAAGGACGGTAGTCGTGTCCGGACGTCGGGTGACGTACCTATCAGTGCTATTGCCGTGAATGCACACAACATTCTCCGAATCATGTAACAATAAAGCGTCTGACTGATTTGGTTTGGACAGGGGAATAAGGACAGCCCTGCCGTATTACAGGTGGATTCGCGCTAAATTCTAAGGTAGCGCTCTGTCCTAACCTTTACCCTACTTCTATTCCGTCGAACTCTAATCCTACCCCTAACCTCCTCGTACGCAAGCCTAATTTTAATCATAAATCTAGTTACTTTAGCGCAATATTACTTGTAATAGAGGAAAGAACTTACAGTAGGTGGGTTAACTCATAAAATGTTAACCGAAATTTCAAAATGCGTTCTCCTTTCGAAAAGACTAATTAAGTGGGGTTGTAAAGCTAATCATCATGCAGCATAATTCTATAATGATCCAATTGCCGCAGGGTACCGGCTGTCGAACGAACCTATTTTTGACTGCATGGAAAAAATCATGCTCTGTAAAAAATGACTACTTAAATTGCGTGCATTTAACACATTGATTTTCGATATCCTTACAAATTCAATCCTTATACATGGATAACATGCATAGAAATATTCATTCTCTTACTCATTCGGTAGAAATTCCCGTCTTCTCCCAATTTTATACTCGAAAGAAGAGTATAATTCGGTTTTAAAAAACGTTTCCGATTCCCGAATAATTTTAAACCCGACCTGCCACTACACTTACATTCAGGATTTCTAAACTACAAGCCGTCTATCTTCCGCGTACGGAAAACCATACATTTCTCTATGGCATTAATAGAAGATCATATGGAGTTTATAAACTTTAACAGTGGATTTAAACCGTATTGTTAATTTTACAAGCCACTTTGGTACATGCAGAGACATGACGTTTTACGAACGGCAATTTCACGGTATCAAACGATCTCACAATTGGAACCTTTTTGAACACCGAATTATACCCTTCCTTTAAGAATAAATTTAGAGGAAGACGTCATTTTCTATCAAATGAGCAAAAAATGAACATTTATATGCACGTTTTCCATGAAATTAAATTAAATCCTTAAGGACATCGAAAATCAATGAGAAAAATTCCATGAGACATCAGTAGCCATTTTTTGCAGAGTATAGTTCTTGCATGTAGAAGTAAGGAAGTTCATTTGAAAGCCGATATCCTGATATAACTGAATCATTATAGAATTATGTTGTACGATGATTAGTTTTACAACCCTACTTAATAAATCTTTTCGAAACAAAAACGCGTTTGGGAAGTTCGATGGACATTTCATGAGTTACCCCACCTAGTGTAAATCTTTACCCATAAGTATTTTTATAATGTTCAAAAATGAGGTTGTGATTCTAAAGTTCAAGCAGGTTTTGCTATGGACTGCAAAAATCCATTTATGCCTTCTAATCGGGGAAGTCTCGGTCAGCATGATTTGACTGAGATAGGAAGATATCCATATTTTCACTGACTGTCATTGGATGCAATCTCTTTGTCAGAAGTATATATCATGTCAAGTGTGCACGTTGAAAGTCGGCAGTTACGATAGTAAGCAGTTAATATACTTGCAGCAAACCCTCAAACAACATCCGCTTGGCGTGGTCTGGCCTCGTTGCCATACACCTCGCCAGGAAACTCGTTTATCGGCAGTGTGATTCGTGCAGTCTACTGCATTGTTCACGGGTTTGGGGATACTGTGTTATCTGTATTCAGTCATCTCGTTTAGATTCAATCAATCATAAAAATCGAACACAATTGAACACGCCTCCAAGGAAGACAAGCAATCACTTTCCGGGACGTTCACGTCAACACATAAAACTTTGGGGTTTTGTTCAGACAACGCCGATCTTTTGACTTGTTAGGAACATAAAGTATACTGGTACGGCGAATTTCGATCAAGGGGTGGTGGATTAAAACAAAATAATTGGCAATAACTTCAAATTTGCGCAATTTTTCTAAGACACACGGTTTTGGAAGGAAGATCGGCTCCGTCGTTCCTTGCAATGAGAAAGCAATTAATTAAAATGAACCGTTGACCCCTTAACAGTTGACCGTTTACACACTGCAAGTCCCCAGCTGGATGTTTTCAATTATCTATTCGCCGTTGCGCAACGGCTCACTTTGCCGTCAACTTGTGAAAAACATCTCTCAGGTTTTCACAGATGGAGATATTTTGTTTTGTTTGAATCGATTCCAGCCACTCTATTCTGAGGTTCTGCGATATCTGATCTTCGTTGCACCCAAAACTCCCAGTAGCATTAAGAAAATCACTACAAATCAGTCTTACTTGCGTATAAACAACAAAGTCACCCCAAAGGAACATTTTCTTCTAGCATGCTTAATCTCGCCACTAATAAGTCCTTTCTGACCTTGAAAAAAACCGATATTCGTACTTAAGCTATCCTTTGTGCTCATAGCTTTCAGAACCCAGTCACGGGACGGTTAGATATCGGCTAGAAATTAGACTGAGTACGTGATGGATGTCGCCCATCGATCTGGTTAGGCTGTTGAAATGATTTCATTCCGTCTGATCAGGCGTCACTGCACAAAAGTGTTTCATTTTCACAGCGGTCACAATTTACCGGAGTTCTAACATAAAGTTAAGAGAGAAAGAAGGGATCGTTTGGTAAGTTGCACATGCTAGGGTAAGCCCAAAATGATGCGTTCGAACTCGCTCGCAGTCTCTGCAATCCAATTTTCCTCTCGTTTGATAATCTTTCAAGGTTACGTTGTATGCATAAGGTAAATCCCATGTCCACATGCGCGGCGAGACTGTTGTTTTTGTTCTCTCAAGCCACACTCCCAAGTTTATCTAAGCAGGAGACAGGGGGGAGGGCGTATGTCGATTATTCTGATTTAGTCTCAACCATCAGTAATATCGGTTTCCAGTGCGATCGCTGCGCGGTTTTGTGCGCACGAGTACTGCGTACCAATTGCGGTCGGGACGTAGTGACACTTGCTTCGACTTCCAACCTGCTAAAGGGACAAACCCCCCTTCTGGACATTGTTTGCTCTCCTATCCAAGAACGATAGTCGTTTCGGGACATAGGGTGCCATACCCTCAATCAGTACCAGCACTGCACGTACATACAACAACCTACAGTATATATATTGCAAAATTAAAGTTTCTGCCTACCGGTTATTCTTTATAAACACACAAAAAACGACTATTATTTGGAAGACCAGACTCCAGCGTAGCCTCAGTGGGCGTTCTTTATTTGCCCTTAACTTATGTGTGAAGTAGCACATGCGATCTACCTGCATTTCCTCTGGATTCAGAAGGCGCTTTTCTAACGACAGCCATAGCACGACAGTTTAAAACAATTAAACTGCCGATAGCGTAGCAGTAAACTGTAAGTAAACGCTGTGTAAAAGCGTAGCCCCTCAGAGATCCGTCACTGAGGATATCGCCTGATGCCATGTGTGTAAACGTGGTGTCGATCGAGAGCAGGGATCTAAGAGAGAAAAGATGTTAACCAACAGCATAGTGGCCCAGTGTGCAGTGATTTGCCTCTTGCCTGGAATCCCCTCAAAACACTCGACGCAGGACATCCACCCAGGTATTAAACAAGGTTGTTACTGCAGGTACCTTAATTATTTCGCTTTCTAGTAGTAGTAGTTCGGTTGAAAGGATGGCATCGGTGCTATTAGTGGCCACATCAAATATGTCGCTATTTCCGAAGGCGGCAGTGGTGGCATTATCTGTAACAGTAGAAGTTGCAGCACCAGTAGTCCTTATAGTAGTAATAATAGTAGTAGACACATGGAGTGGTCGAGGTGGTAGCAGTGGAATTGACAGTATCACAAGTAGTAGTAGTAGTAGTAGTAGTAGTAGTAGTAGTAGTAGTAGTAGTAGTAGTAGTAGTAGTAGTAGTAGTAGCGGTAACGGCGGCCGTGGTCATAATAGTAGAAACAATGATAGTCGCAATATTAACAGCAGCGGTGGTAATAATAAGCCGGGCAGCATAATGAGTGACAATAAACAGCAGCTCTAGAGGCGGCAGGGGTAACAGTAGCAAACTCTCACCCCCAAACTCGCGTTCATTTGGCGTAAAATTCAGATAACACAATTCCCAAGTGGGGAGTAAAGGCGATTTTCAGTTCAAATCTATCTTTTTATCCTTTTGTTGGACACCTAATATTGTTGGTTTAGTGTGATATATACAAAATGGTTGAGGAGCGCTCACTGATCGTTTTTACGGGACTCACAAGTCCCGTTGTGCGCCGCTGTACGGCTGCTGGTTGGTTACGGCAAAACTTGACGAGTGAGTGCGGTAGAACCGATCGGTGACCGCCCGTCTACCATGGTATATTCCTGATCGCAACCGACAGGACAACGGCCCGTGGCTCAATGGTTGGGGGCGTCTGTCTTCTAACCAACAGGTCGCGGGATCGAGCCCCAGGTGTTCCACACTTCGTGGTTGGGCATGACCGGCTGACGGCGGCTAATGAGCCAGAAATGGTCGTTCTTATCTCCCTTGTCATTGTCGGTAACGCTATTCTGAATATATATAATGTTACATATATATATATATATATATATATATATATTATGATAGTGGGCGCTCACCGATCAGGCGCCCCAAGAGATATAATTAGGAGACTAGAATTCGTTGGGAAACAGTAGATTTTCGAGATTAGTTCTCCAGCTCGTCTTAAGACAACGGGTGGGCAAAAACAATGAACTTCTAGACCGAGTCTGACAAAAGTAGTCTATGATTGGTTAAGGTCATCTTCTCGAAATTGGTTGAGTCAGTCTGAATCTGTCCTTAACGATTTTGTATGTGGCATCTTAGTCGATATGCCGGTTGATGCATGCCTCATCTGAGTGCATTGCCTCCAGGAATTCGCGGCCGCGTGTTGATCGTGTAACAATGCATTGCAAACATGCGCATAGGCAACGGCATGAGCGGTGATTGAACCATGTGGGATTATCTAAGTTGCGAAAATCAGATCGCAAAGTTTTCTACGTACTGGAATCTTAAGGCATTCCAATTCCAGCGGCTAAATAGAAATAAAAACATTGTGAGGAACTTGAGAAGCAAGTACATCAGTCACCTTGACGTCCAAATCGCGCGATAATTCATTGTCGTCGATTTAGCAGCAGCGTGTTAATTTTACAAAATGCCCTTCTCGGCGTATCTACATGGTAAGTAGGTCGAAAATGTGGTTTCCTATCCTTTAAATTCAATGACAATACTGAATAAAGTAGGTATTTCGTTTTGCACACAGCTAATTTTAGATCACAAGGCATATCTTTCGGATTAGGAGGGAAAATTGGGTAAAAACTGCGAAAAGCCTTTTCTCCAAACAGGACTGGTTCCTTTTTAAGCTCAAAAGTCCTCACTTTTGGCATAGCCACCTCACTGGCACTCTGTTTTAATGCTTCTGCTACCTTCATTTGCGTCGCTTGTTAATTTATGCAGACATAAACACGATCTGGCATTCGACAAGGTTGTCTGCCGTCGTCTACTGGATCCAACTGCGTCATTGGCTGAATTATCCGAAGGGCACTACAGGGTTTTAACGGTGTCGAATTTTCCCACGACTGACAACTGACTAATCTCGACTACGCTGACGATATCGCACAGTGATGATCAGATACGTGGCTCCACTGAGAAAACGGCAGGCGAGGACTCCGGTAATGGTGGTTATAGGGACATTATGGGAGCGGTAGGCGAAACTGACAGGTAGCTAACTTCGGAAAGCGCAAAGGTAGAAAAACGTACATTTATGTCATTATCTTGTTTACGTACACCAACAATGCGTTAAAACGCTGGCGTGCATTTTGAAGTGCAGCCAATTTGGGCTATAGACGGGCGAATATATGAGAGCTGAGGGCAGTAATTAGATATTCCAAGCTGACTGATCCTCGCCTGTGACGACAAATCACACTGAGACAGACAGGTTGAAGAATCTATCGCTGAATCTGACTGTCGTGGTGGTCGCGACTGTAGACATAACTGAAGTTGGCAACATTTACAACCTAACCCCTAACCATAAACCTATGTCTACGTCATAACCCTTACTGGTACTTATTACGGTTGCGACCATGCCTGATCTAACCGGCCTTGATGATCTTCCGAACTGTACCTCTCCACGCGTAAGGATCCGCGGCAGCAGATCTGGACAGTTCAACTTATTCTCTTTGCTAAAGACGGAGACCTTGACGGACGAATTCGAGCCAGGTTTTGATTTGAAGTCCTCTTTGACGCCTCCAAGGGAGGTAACGGTGTCGGATCGAGAGCATTACCACTGAGCTTCTGGGTGGACGACGAAGAGTACGCCCAAACAACCTCAGTCGTCTTTCTTGGATGGTCTGAGTTATCCTTGCGATGTTGTTGCAGCGAGTGCGGACTACCTCATTTGAGACGAAGTCGGTGTACTTCACTCGAAGGATTGTCCTCAAGTAGCGGTAGTCAAACACCTCCAGTTTTCGCTCGTCCTCCACGCGCAAAGCCAGCATTCAAAACCATAAAGAAGGACAGACCGGACAGATGCACGATGCACGAGAATCTTAGTGGCGATGTAGATGTCCCGTCCGATCTAAGGTTTGAGAAGACCTGGCGAACAGCATCATTTCGGGAGATAATATCATCCTTGCTCTGTCCATTCAACAGCAGCCTCGGCTCGGATTATTTAAAACTGCCTATTTCTTCGAGTTGACAGTCATCAATCCCGAGATGTGCCTTCTACTGGTCATGGATACAGCTAGAAAACACTTCAGTCTTCCAAGCGTTTATGGATAAACCGACCGATTTAGTGACCTCCTTCACCCGTGACACCATAGACTGCAGATCACCAAAACTTGAAGCAAGTAAAGCAGTATCATTGGCATAGTCGAGGTCAGTCAGTCGGTGTCCGGTTGCAAATTCAACACCGTCCTCTTCGTGTAGGGCCATCCCGAGAATCCAGTCAATATGGTTGTTGAATCAGGCAGCAAACATCCACGACGAACTGATTGAGGCTGATCGCGTTAAGACTTCAGGTATGAGGGTCCAGGAACGTTCGCACAATCCAGCATCCAATACCAAGAGTCCGTCCCCGACTGAGTAGCCAAACTCGCATCCTATTAGTCCGCACCACTAGGCCAGGGTTGCGAAGCGCGTCGGTTCCCGCGAACGCCGTAGCATGCGTCGTAATACTGTAGTCGGACATATTTCATGAGGTTTCGTGGGAATTTTGAGTACAGCGGGTCCCTAACAGGCGCTGGGATTGTTTGTTCGAGGGTGTCACCTATAGCACTTTGGTTTACTAGCTAACTACAAGGCAGTTATGACGAACAAACTTATTTAATGACGATTCACAGTTGTCTAACCCTAACCTTAGCCCTAAACCCTGCTTCTGAACCCCAGTCCTGGTCCTACCCCTTACCTCTAGCCCTAACTCTTAACCTCCTGGTCCTAAGCCGGACGCTAATGGTAATGATAAAACTTGAAAGAGGCTTGACGAGGAATGGGTCTAAGTTGGTATTTCATAGAAGCAAAGACGAGGTGAGGTCAAATATCGTGCTGGTGGTTTCTAATTTTAGTGGTTCATAGTCTGTGACTAACAGAGGGAATCATTTTCGGCTGATTGTTGCCACCTTGAAAAAGTAGATAGTTTCAAATAACCCCGACCGGAACCGCTCTTGCATGGGCAGGGTAAGGACTACATCGCCTCCCGAATCGACGCTGCTCGCAGGATTTCACAATCCTTGGAAAGTGTCTGTGAACCCGACTCAGCATCTCCATCGTCAGGAAAATCTGTCTGTACTGTGCACCCAGCCAGTCAGGGCTTCTATGGGATTGTTAATTCTGGACAGTTCACGTGAAAAGCGAACGAAAACTGGAGGCGTTTGAATATCACTGTCTGCGAACTATCTTTTGAGTAAAGTGTGCCGACTTCATCTTGTATGAAACATTCCGCATCCACGAATGCCTATTGAGGTGTTTTGGGCACTGTTTTCGCCTTGCACCTCATGAGATCGGCGTTTCCGCCCTCTGTCCGGTGCCGTTGCTCACAAGGATGAGTCGAAGAGGAGGAGGCCAACTCACATCCTGGCTCGATACAGACGCCAAGACAAGGCATTTGTTCTTGGACCATCTGTATTCGATCTTCATTACCGGATGAGGGAATGGATTCAGCTCTCTAGATCCGCTGACGCAGATCGTCACGCATGGACAAGTACAATTCCCGATATAATCGAGGCTGGCCAGATCAGGCATGAGCAGAGCTGTACCACGTACAAGTAGTAAGACGACAGGGTGTTTGCACTTGCCGGTGAATCATCGACACCTTAATTGCTTGTCACAAGGCATGCTGCCACAGCCGATCTCCCCGAGCTGTTCGCTGAGCATAGCACTCATTTGAGACACATACTCAACAGCTCGAGTAATGGACTTTGATAAACAGCATCATGCTACCGAGGGCTCTTCAGTACAGGCTTTTGAACATCATCATCATCATCATCATCATCATCATTATCATCATCATCATTATCATCATCATCATCATCATCATCATCATCATTCTCATCGAGGACGTCCACTGATATCCATCCGTATTCAAGTTCATTTGTCTGCGCAGCTTTCGCTGGCCGCCCCCCTACTCCAGCGTGATTTCCTCACCGAAGTCATGTCGTAACTCGATCAACCGGTCTTCCGGTTCATACCTCACGGATACAAAACCGGAGGTTTGAATATATTGGAATTCATAGATGTTTATGGCAGATTTTGAATAATTCATATTGACCCAACTGTGAAAAACTCGGCCCCTCGGTGGGATTCGAACCCACGCAGTAAGGGGAAGGCTTTAGTACAGCCAACGCTATAACCAATTGAGCTACGAGGCCCCCCGGACGACGCGAGTTTAATAACAATTGGATCAAGTTTCCCGCCCAACCTACTGCATCGTCTGGAATCTGCCGAATCTGATAAAGTAAGTTGACTACCCAAGTAAGATTTCCTAAGTTATTCATCTAGAATCCACCAGATGACTACCAAAATGAATTATTCAAAATCTGCTGTGTGACTGCCAGTCGGGTTCGAGAGAGAGCCCATAAGGCGCAAAGGGACGAGTAAGTTTCGTAAAAAAAAGATCGGTAAGCGCCCCTCTACCATAGTGTATTCCCGATGGCGACCAACAGGACAACGACACCGTGGCTCAGTGTTTAGAGGCGTTGGTCGAGTCCCATGTGATGCACATTTCGGGATTGAGTGTGACTGGCTGACGACGACCACTGAGCCAGAAATGGCCATTTCAGTCTTCAATGTCATTATCGGTAATGCTCGTCCGCATATATGTATACATTTATAACGTGTTGCATTTTATTGTATTTGTCGTGAGTTTTGCAGCAAGGCAAAGAATGCAAGAGACACTAGTAGGTAGGCTAACACAAATGTAATCCGGGCGAAGAAAGTAAGAGCCATCCTAGATCCGAAACTACGGTTCATGAAGCAATGCACAGTTGCGTAATGGATGGCTTTGTTAGGGGCCCTTTTGCGAGGCTATTGATCGTGTAACAAGACACTACAAACTCAGCTCTAAGCTTTAGCCTCTTTGAGTAAAAGGTCTGAAGGGTCTAAAGCAGCCAAATGAATGTCCATTTGAGCAGGTATACCGCATATTTTTTTCAATTACACCGGTCCGAGACAATGGGGGCCTCCATGACAGCATGGTTAAGAAAAGGCGTTGGTGATATATCAGTTGTCAGCTCTAACTTCAAGCATCAGATGGCAACGATTCGAGTACACATGCCCGGCAAACTTGCTGTACTAGCAGAGGTGAATACAGGAGCCTCTACCTACCGCAGCGTTGGTTAAGAGTACGCGGTTAGACTACTAAAGACTTGCAGAAAATCTGCAGAGCCTGCTACCATCTCGCCACTTTGTCAATTGGCAACTGCCTGCATTTGACTCGCAGTGAGTCAAATGTACAAAATGTACAAAAAAGCTCGATCAATTGCTGACATTGGATTGATGGGCTTTCCGTAGTTGTCACAGTTCGACATGTTCTAATTAGATAGTCTGTTCAGACGGATTGTGAAAAATGCAGAATTCACACTGATAGGAGACGTTTAATAATCCATCACTCCCAGAAAAGCCGGAATTCTTAATTTCGTTAGGCAAACAGGGCATCTGTGTGAGAGCCACCGTAATGCGGACCCATAACATGCCAGAAACGTTATGCAGACAACAGATTATTTGGGTAATTTAAAATTGACCTTATTAATTTAGTCAACTAGGAAAGTTTAGCAGATGAATGCTGATCCGCTAATAGCAAAAAAATTTGAAATTTATACATTTCTAATGGAAAAACGTATTTCCTCTTTCATGAGCTGTGAAGGGAAATCAATGAAATTCACTCTGGTGAAATACTGGATTTAACGTAAGAAGACCCATGTGATTACTTAGGACATCTACAAGTTAAAGACAGTCCGTTTATATAAGTACCCACCCTAAGTGGTGTTTCTTAAATCTAGGCATTGCAAATTCGCGTAGTATTGAGGGAGACTGATACAGAACTGTTTGGGATTGTTTACATTCATTTAGTCAATGATAACCCTGATCATCAGCTTAGACCTGGAAGCCAATGTATCCGTGCGCGTCCGATCTGCAACGGCAGAAAATGGCAGGCGTCAAGGCACTTATGAACTTCGATCCGATGAAGTGCTTATGACCCATCTGGTAGACCCGAGCGGTGGACCAACTGCACCAGGTGTGTCTGTGCGCATGTTTTTGTGTCCGGTCACAGTTAGTGGTCAGGGCCATGGTTGACTGAATGAAGGCAAACGAACCCGAAACAGTTATGCATCAATCTATTCCCCAGACTCTTTCTTGTCCCCTCTGATATATATATATATATATATGTTCCGTAACCTGATCGGCGAGCGCCCACTGTCATAATTAATATTCCCGATCACAACCGACAAGACAACGGGCCCGTGGCTCAATGGTAGAGCGTTCAACTCCATGACCAAAGATCCCGGGTTCGAATCTCAAGTGATCCACACTTGGGGTTGGGTATGACTGGCTGATGACGGCTAATAAGCCAGAAATGGCCATTCCGGTCTCCCTTGTCTTTGTCGGTATTATCTCATCTATGTCTACCACTAGTCGCTGTGCGACTGCCTGCGAGGGTTTAAGTATGAGCCCCAAGGCACAACGGAACGAGCATGTTCCGTAACCTGATCGGCGAGCGCCCACTGTCATAATTAATATTCCCGATCACAACCGACAAGACAACGGGCCCGTGGCTCAATGGTAGAGCGTTCAACTCCATGACCAAAGATCCCGGGTTCGAATCTCAAGTGATCCACACTTGGGGTTGGGTATGACTGGCTGATGACGGCTAATAAGCCAGAAATGGCCATTCCGGTCTCCCTTGTCTTTGTCGGTATTATCTCATCTATGTCTACCACTAGTCGCTGTGCGACTGCCTGCGAGGGTTTAAGTATGAGCCCCAAGGCACAACGGAACGAGCATGTTCCGTAACCTGATCGGCGAGCGCCCACTGTCATAATTAATATTCCCGATCACAACCGACAAGACAACGGGCCCGTGGCTCAATGGTAGAGCGTTCAACTCCATGACCAAAGATCCCGGGTTCGAATCTCAAGTGATCCACACTTGGGGTTGGGTATGACTGGCTGATGACGGCTAATAAGCCAGAAATGGCCATTCCGGTCTCCCTTGTCTTTGTCGGTATTATCTCATCTATGTCTACCACTAGTCGCTGTGCGACTGCCTGCGAGGGTTTAAGTATGAGCCCCAAGGCACAACGGAACGAGCATGTTCCGTAACCTGATCGGCGAGCGCCCACTGTCATAATTAATATTCCCGATCACAACCGACAAGACAACGGGCCCGTGGCTCAATGGTAGAGCGTTCAACTCCATGACCAAAGATCCCGGGTTCGAATCTCAAGTGATCCACACTTGGGGTTGGGTATGACTGGCTGATGACGGCTAATAAGCCAGAAATGGCCATTCCGGTCTCCCTTGTCTTTGTCGGTATTATCTCATCTATGTCTACCACTAGTCGCTGTGCGACTGCCTGCGAGGGTTTAAGTATGAGCCCCAAGGCACAACGGAACGAGCATGTTCCGTAACCTGATCGGCGAGCGCCCACTGTCATAATTAATATTCCCGATCACAACCGACAAGACAACGGGCCCGTGGCTCAATGGTAGAGCGTTCAACTCCATGACCAAAGATCCCGGGTTCGAATCTCAAGTGATCCACACTTGGGGTTGGGTATGACTGGCTGATGACGGCTAATAAGCCAGAAATGGCCATTCCGGTCTCCCTTGTCTTTGTCGGTATTATCTCATCTATGTCTACCACTAGTCGCTGTGCGACTGCCTGCGAGGGTTTAAGTATGAGCCCCAAGGCACAACGGAACGAGCATGTTCCGTAACCTGATCGGCGAGCGCCCACTGTCATAATTAATATTCCCGATCACAACCGACAAGACAACGGGCCCGTGGCTCAATGGTAGAGCGTTCAACTCCATGACCAAAGATCCCGG
>CACRXP010000155.1:451244-514471 GCA_902702965.1 Spirometra erinaceieuropaei
AAATCGCTCAACTTCACAGGTCTTAACGATGACAAATGTGTCATCTACGTATCTGAGCCACGTTTTTGGTTGGAAACTTTGCACAACATCTTGTTCTAGTCGTTGTAAGACTATTTCTGCAAGTAGCCCCGAAATTGGCGAACCCATTGGGGTGCCCTTAACCTGCTGGTAGTATTTGCCATCGAATTGGTAATAGTTATTGAGGCAGAGCTTAAGCAATTCTAGAACGTGATGTGTTGGAAGGTCGATGGGACTGTCTCGTAAGCGTTGGGCCACGCTCTCAATGGCAAGGTCATGTGGTATTGAGGAAAACAATGCGACAACATCAAATGATAGAATACTTTCATCAGGACTTACTTTAAGACCTTCAATCCTTTGAAGGAATGCCTGAGAATTTGTGATGCTGTATTGTGATCCAACAGCGAGGCGCTTCAGATGCCTGTAAAGCCATTTGGCTAGGTTGTAAGTGGGCGACCCGATGAGTGGCACTATTATCCTCAATGGTGCATCTGGTTATATATATATATATATATATATTACTTGAGTTCGGCTATGACTGGCTGATGACGGCTAATAAGTCAAAAATGACCATTCCGGTCTCCCTTGTCTTTGTCAATACCATCTCATCTATGTCTACTACTAGTCGCTGTGCGACTGCCTGCGAGGGTTCTAGTGTGAGCCCCAAGGCGCAACGGAACGAGTACGTTCCGTAACCTGATCGGTGGACGCCCACTGCCATAATATATATATATGTACATATATATACATATGTACAAAAATGACCATTCCGGTCTCCCTTGTCTTTGTCAATACCATCTCATCTATGTCTACTACTAGTCGCTGTGCGACTGCCTGCGAGGGTTCTAGTGTGAGCCCCAAGGCGCAACGGAACGAGTACGTTCCGTAACCTGATCGGTGGACGCCCACTGCCATAATATATATATATGTACATATATATATAGTAGAGGGGGCGCTCACCAAACATTTCTATAGGTATGTAATATAGTGTCTTGAACACTAATTTAATGTTTGTCAAGGTTTTGTGAAGCTCGGCGAGAAATTCATTTAAGAAGAATGTCAGTTTGACGTCGGTATTTCTGATCTGGCGTCGCTGAATATTTAAGATGTTTCGTTGCAAGCATATCAAGCGTCCTTTCTTAGATAATGCTTCGCATGTCACCAGCTATTGGCCAGAACGAGTTAGAACTGACGTGATGCGTGGCGGCGCCACCATAATGCATCACCACTCACCACAAAAATCCGCACCCCGCTGAGTCATAGTGAGGCGTGCAAGGCGCACGCCTCGATCCAGCCGAACGCCTATCAGCTGGTTTATGCCACCTGCATAACCTACTGTCTACCTTTGACAGGCATCATGAGGGCCGCGCGCTGAGGTGCCAATCACACCAGATGCAGGTCCGCTTGCGGCTACCCGGCTTTCCTGTGCTTCTGTTCAGAGGCCGAAGCGTTACCCCTGAACACTCAGTTGTCGGACCAGCAGATACAGTTCCTATGCTGTTTCGTGACATGTGGCTGAATTTACGAAATCTCTCTTACTCACTCACAATCTGGTCCAGATGAATGGATCGAAGCTCTGAATAACTAGTATACAACTTAAAGTGAAATGTAAAGATAAAACAGATGCTATATGTGATAATACCTTGTTAATAAATAATATTCTTTCGAATATGGAAGTATCCTAAACGTCAAAATCGGTGTACATAGAGTATGTTAATGCTAATAACTGAATTAATAAAACAGCACAGATAGAATGTTTGAAATCGGTTCTTTTATACAGTTCGTGCTTACTTATACAGTATTTTACCGTTTGTGCAAAAATAACAGCACCACAAGCTTAAATTTTAACGTATTCATTCGCTGGTGAGACTTTTCATGCTTGCTTATGGGATATTCTCATATGGCAAAAAATAACAGTACATTTAAGCAAAAGAAAGCCTGTATATGCTACTACAGTTCTTCAGCTATGCAAAGCTGACATTAAAAAACTGAAAGAAATCAGAGCTTTCTTAAAAATAACCGAATCGTTCACATCCTCCTTCACAGAATTAGAAGTCAGTTCTCGAGCACAGCATATTTTCTTTGGTCAAACACTCGAGATTAGCGTACTTTACACAAACTTGGTTTAGGAAGGCCACTAACTTTAGATATTGCCCTATTATTGGATAACAAAGATTGCCGCTCAAAATTGTAAACACCTTGCCCGATTAATTTTTTTCGAAACTTTCTCTGTATTTAAAAAGGACATTTCCCGGAAGGCTCTGGAGGAATATGTAAAACGCACAGTCTTTAGGTTGCCCAAAACTGTTCATCTCGATTGCCGCCATAAAACTTGGTGTGGTAGATAACGTACACTTCTTAGGTCTTCTAATCTCCTTAAATATCCGGGTGCGAACTTGGAGTAAAAGCCACAATAAAAATCTTCGCAGATTCCGTCCGAAAGTTGATATAACTATTTTAGCTGATACCTATCAGCCTCAGGTAACTCACAGAACAATGTCCACATTCTGCCAGCAGGCAGTCGGTAGCGCATACCTGCTGATTGATTTGCAATTTTGATAGTAAAGGCGCTAAGTAAAAACTTAGACACATGGTTGGGCAATATTCTCTCACTGAATGACACGGCTGCAAGGGAAAGGGCTCATCAGTGTACCCACCCCACGTTTCGAAATTACAGACATTTTAAATAAATTCAATTTGTTTATACTGACGAATGGTGGTATTGGACACTGTACTCCGCCAAAAAAGTAGTATTTCCATTCACATAACCCATGTTAACGTTGCCCATAAACTCCTACTCACACTGCAGTGAAGATTCAGGGGAGCTTTTTCGGGATCACCTGCTAATACGGGGTTTCTCCGATTCCCTTTCGTTTCAGTTAACGTATCACGCTTCCAATAATGTCCTCGTACTTTCTTAATTCTCATCAAGTCGGACCAGAAATCGTTGTTTTACTCATGCCGCGATTTACCGCCAAGTAGACGATCTTTGCGTTTCGGACGCTCGCGAGACTAAGCACGAGCATTGTTCGTCAACCTTTTGGGATACTTTTGCCATGCGTCCACTTGCCCATCAAAACTAGTTCCTCCCGTACTCATTGCCGATGCTCGCGTTTTGTGTCCTAACTCAGGTTAGCAAAAGTAAGAGATCCGGGTCGATAATCTGGGGAAAATGAAGTTCTCACCGGGTCGAGGGACTTGTTTGGCTGAGGTTTCGAAGAGCTGGGGCGGCTCTCCATTATCAAAGCGTCTAGCGCAAAAATCGATCAGAATGTTGGATAGACAGCCGAATTAGTTGGCCTTGGGCTGATCGATTTTTTCTCTTCTTTCGCTGCCTTGGTCTACCGGCCGTCGCCTGTGCGTGTTGGTGGCCTCCTGTATTGTGTGTTGTCACCTCAATTGGGGTTAGTTGCGTTTGCGTCCCCCATTTGGGTGAATTGGTCGACAGGCCGTGTTTGCTCGGTAGTCTTAGGCTCCGTAGGACCGTCTTGTCTTCGTCACGGCGTATGTAGTGACGTAGGACTTTATAGGCCGTAACTGCCTGATTGTATGCGTTCTCGCCGTTAGCTGTCGCACTATCATCAACAGTTGTAATTGCTGGTGTCTCAATGGTAGGGCAATTCGGACTACCGATGAAGTAATTTATGTCTACAAGCTCCCCACACGAAAGAACAAGCAGTTGTCGCACCAAATACGACCATATGAGATAGCTGCATCCTTGATGTAGTACAAACTCGCCTATCTGTCACTCTTGCACCCTGAATCTGAAACGTTAAACTAATGAATTCCGTGTTCCACTGACAGAGTTCCATTTCTTTGCTCTTCGGTCTGGCTTCACTTCGTCGGCTTTCCTTATTCTTTTATGGTGTTTGTTCCATTTGCGCAAGACTGTCCGTGTGGGCACCACTGGGAGATACTCGAACAGACGCCTGATTTATTTTGCACAGCTCATGAAAGCACGTGCTTCAGCCCTTAACTGTTGACTGTATAGCAGGCGAACTAACTCTACTCTTGTGGAATCTAGTAGGCGGAAATATGTAATATGAAATCCTGGGTCTCATATTGCGTTCATACCGAGAGATTTAAAATGGATCCCAAGGTTCGTTATAATACAAGTCGTACTTCACTTCTTATGTTAAATGTGCAGTCGCAACAGTCTACAGCTCGTCGTTGCATATTCCTGGTCATCTCTATGGCATCTCACGATCCGTCAAAGAATAACTAAAGGAAATAATCAAGGATATTAGGGTCCCGCGACACATCTGGATTACGCGCGTATGTTTAGCAAAGAGGAGAGCTGATCTAACCGCGGAACAGCAATTTTAACTATTCGAGTTTTTGGGCACGGTGAAAGAAGGAAACCGTCAATCAAATGCACCTAATATGTGCAGGTCGTAGACAGTCAACGACCGATGTACCAAGTTTGCACACGACAACGCGATTGCGCGTTTATTTAATTTATTGGCTCCAGTGAAGAATGGATTCTGGATTTCGCAACTTTTTCACTATATGAAGTGTGAAGACGGAGTTTTCAAAACTTGGCTAGAAAAGCATAGAATGTGACCCACATTCATTGCGATATTTATAACCGCATCGCGGAATTGACATGAGGACGTATTGAGCATGTCTTTTGTTACCATTATAAGTAAGTAGAAAACACAAATCGCCTTTTAAGCAAAAATGAACGCCTAAACGCCATTTGGACTTAATAGTTCCCACCCGTTGGTACAGCATTAAAGGAGACCGAGGTTTTCATTAGCTAGACTGCCAGGAGTGTATGCTTGTCTCATATTTTTTGCATCTGTTTGCTATTAACGCGGAAATTTGATAAAGCGCCCAACCCTCATCTAGGGATGAATATGAGATTGGACTCCAACAGATTTGTTCTGAGTAAAAGCAAATTAAGAGCCTTCATGCGCCTAGGCCACGATCATGTGCGTCTTACGAGGCAGGACTGCCTGCCAGAGATTGAAGTACGATCAAATTGTTCACTGTCTGATTACCTAGGCTCGAAAAAGGTCACTGATCTAATCTAAAGATGATAGGTAGATTGTGATCTTTCCTTCTTGTGCGTTCATCGTCAGTGGAGTTTGACCTCTGCGAAAAAGGCCAAAATAATATCCACTGAATACCACTCGGTGCGAAAATAATTGCCTGTTGGGCAACGTTTTATGGTTCTAGCGTCGATTCTGACGATATCCACCTTGTGCTTCACAGCAAGGTTAGCAGGCACGATGACTTGCGCGTGGTTTGGTTTGTAGTGATGGCAGACTTTCGCCGCATCTACCGCACTCTCTCCTCCTCTCCCACCTGGATCCGGTGTCAAGACAGAGTCAAGAAGACCGGAGGTAGGGGAGGGCGCAGGTGGCTGGCACGACCGGACGCGCACCTAGGCGTGTCACCACACCACCTGGTCTACAACACACACTTAACAAGGATTTTTCACCAACAACAGCAACAACAACACCCCAACAGGGGTCAGAAGAAAGGGGATGACGACTGGGCAGCCATGCCCACCACCTGCATACACAGCGGGAACGTAAACGCATCTACCGGCGGGAAACCAGGTGTCAGGAAACTGCCAGCGCATAGCAGGCTGCGAGGGCCATGGTTTGCTGATACTGGCATAGCACACGCCTTCAGACCCTTGACAAAGGCGCGTAAAATAGTCCTTTCATAGGTCTTAATACTGTTATCCAGACAATGAAAAAGTTGCCATTTGAATTCGGAAGTGCCTGGTATGGAGTTCACCGTCTTACCATTGAGTCAAGACGGGGAATTAATCGTTGAATGTGGTCAGTATTTATTGAGGCAACACGGCAGTATCCCTCACTGAGCTGGACTGAGTGGAAGAAGGGATGCGCGGCAGTGACCACTCAGTAAGCGAGAAGCCTCGCCGAAAATAAACCGCGAGTTTTTCCCAGAGGAAATTTGATTAAGGGCGTCCGCTCATGGACTAGAAGTTAGTGTGTTTAGTAAATTCCGCCTCGCGTATTGCTCTGAAGCTATGTCGCATAAGTTAGACCAAGTATTGGAAGGCGCAAAAATCACCCACAAACTTGGTTTCACAGACGAAATCGCGGTCAAAAGAGGGTTAGGGAATTGAAATTGGCGTTGAGAGAGGGCGATGGGCGTATAGTGATAGCTCGACCGTCGTGACCGACGATGTCTACCGTGTGCTTCGTGGTAGGGTGAGAGCAGGCAAGACAACATATGCGCAAATCAGTTTATGGTGGCAGTGGACTTGTACAGTATCTACCGCTCTCTCTCCTCCTCTCCGCGTCAAGGCATAGTAGACAGAGGGCGAGAGAGGGCGCAGGTGGCTGGTGCGGCCGAACCTGCACCTAGACGCACCACTCCACACCCCCTGATCAACAAGACACACTTGGCCGGGATTTTAACCAACAAGAGTTGGTGACTTAAGCTGGCAACCGGGTCCGTCACAACACCCCGAATGCTGGCATATGTCACAGTGCGCATTCGCACAACGCCTTCCAAAATTCGATCTGACCCTAATGTTGGTCCAGCGCATCTACTGCATGGCCCGTTTTGGGGACACATGCAAGAAATATAGAGATCAGGGGTCCGGGGCCTGGGTCCACTCATTCAACTAGGAAACCACCACTCATCGTGAGTCTCCGTCCAAGGCCTACCCCACCCTCCCAGAGATGACAGGACTGTGGTCAACAGGATAATATAGCCATACTTTGAAGAAGGAGACACGATCGCTGGGACAAGAGCTTTATTAGCCTGACGTTTCGGATTCCTGCTTGACCCCATCACCAGAGACGAAAGCAGATACGGGTGCTTCATGCACAAGGGACATGCGGACAAAGCAACTACGTCGGAGAAACCGGAAGACATCTCTGAACACGAATGGCCGAGCACGCTGCAGCGGTGTGGAGAAATGACGCCAGCTCTCAAGTTGCGGCTCATTCGACGAGATCAGGCCACACATTCAAATTCGACGAGGCCGAAATTCTCGCAAGAGGTGACAACCGCGTGAGCCGGGAGCTGCTTGAGTCATGGTTTACTGGCCCCCAGTCCATTAACAAGTGCAATGAACTTCCCCTTCCATACTCGGTGCTGAAGCTTCGCCTAGGCGGGAAATTAGCCACGCGGGGAGCGCACAGGTGAACACTTTTCCCAACACCAGGGTCGGCGCGTCAGATGGTCGAGCAATCATCACACCAACATCCAACGCACGTGATGAGATTGCAGCAATTAACGACGCAAATTTCGACCATCAAACAGTCATCACACCACGTGCAACGACCCCCTGATGAAGGGGGGAGACGTCAACATTCATAGGTATGCGGTAGCATGGCGACTGCATCCTATATATACTGCAGCCCCATGTGCATAAACCACCCGTATCTGCTTTTGTCTCTGATCATGGGTTCGAGCAGGAATCCGAAAAGTCAGGCTAATAAAACTCTCGTCCCAACGATCGTATCTCCTTCTTCAAGACTGCTTCCTGGGGCTCGTCTCTTCACTTCTATTGGCAATAGCCATATTTCCGGCCGTTCGATAAAATAGTGAATTCCGCCTCCGGATCTATCGGTTATCGATCTGTGGCATATTATAGTGCAGTTACCACATATGATTATTTGAACGGATTGGGCGCCTGTTTCATGCAGTGTACCCCATTAAAAACGGCAGTAAGACAATTTCCAGCCCCTTAGTGAAACATTTCGGACACCAACATCTAGATTAAACAAGAGTGATTTAACTAATTTGGCCAACTGGGAGCAATGGATAAACCGGTTAAGTGGATAAAACGTTAGGCTGTAGGTAATGCAAAAACAACTTTCTTGGGGTGCCTATGGCGGACGTAATGAGCAAATATGATGAAGACTGCAGCGTTAAAAGCCTGAAAATTCATGCACGGCCGGTGTCTAAAGCCTACCGGCGATAACACACCGATTCGGCCGTGCATGGATAAGACGACAACGGCTGACTTATCACATAGTAGCTCTCGGTGCCAGTCGATCTCTTTCAACTTAAAAAGTGGATATCAAAAGCCCCGCCACCGAATACGACCTCAAGAGTGGGTGGGGTTTTAGGAAGAGTCGGAACAGCTAGCTTCGCCATAGAAGACTTGTAATTTGATGCGGGGGGTGGGAGGCCGCTCACTCAAAGACAGCTTCGGGATGGAGTCAAAGTCCAACCAGACCCTCTATTTACTCTATCCAGTTTCGGGAAAGGTGGCTGAACCATTGATGATCACAGGTTGTTAGACACTTTCGATTACTATGTCGGCAACGGTATGGAGAAGGACCTCACTTAATTGACGGCAGACTGTGGATCACGTCATACGGTTTTTATTTCGGCATCCATTCGCAGGCCTTTGCCAATAATAATCACTTCCCATGACTTCGCACTTTCACTCAAACTCTTTGATTTTTTGAAATTTAATTTTTGTTTATATTTAATTTCCACGCCCGTTTTGTCGTATGAAGGCGTACGATGAGGCTTTCTGGAAAAATTCAGACAATTTCTGCGTTTTCTTGCATTTCGTCAGCTTACTGTCTAGTGCGCTGTCCCACCCATAAAACTCCCCTTATCGCCAATCACGTATGACACGATCCACAATCTAACGACAGTAAAGTGAGATCCTTCCCCATACCGTAGCCACTATGCCTCGACGACGGTTTGAATATGACTGGATGGACACCCTTGCCCAAAATGAACCAATTACCCAACGAGTTCTGTCAGAATAAACGGCGAAAATTTTGGACGCAGTCGATAGCGTCCCGCTTCCGGAAACTAAGCTCGTGGCAACTAACAGTAAGATGTTCTCAGCGTGCGAAACTTATTCACCTGTACAAATTACTAGCTGTTTAATCAACCAGATAGGAATTACACTGAGTACCTCCGCAGCAATTTATTCATCATATGAACTACTTCTTCTTGGAGTGCGAGATGATCATATGATCGCACCATATCTCCCTTCAGTTCGTCGCATGCGGATACAGTTTTGTGTAGCACTTACGTCAAACGCCTTGTTGCACTTCGGGGCCAAAGCTCACGTTTTGGAATCGATAACACCACCGCGAGGCCGCAGGACCGGATGCCGAGTCGGCTCCTATTGGATATTACGATCCGACAGAGTGCATCCGTCCTCGAGCTATTTGCCAGCGAAGAGTAGTTGCTGTTGGTCTGGCAGGATGCCCGCATTATCCCGAATTTTGGCTTTCGGGCTGTCGATTGAGACTGAAGACTCAACTTCGGGAGTGATAGTCTTCCTAGTTAAATTCTTGACGAACATCTGCATGACAGGTACGAAAATCGTGCCATCTGTGCAAGGCGGCTGAAATAAGTGGTGTCTGGGGGCTTAGTAGTACCGGCGAGATCCCATTTCGTAGCCGCACCTGTTAGGGGTTGGGGTTAGGAGTTAGGTCTAGGGGTTAAGGTCAGGGGTTAGGGTGAGGGGTTGGGGTTAGCGGTTAGGGGTTGGGGTTATAGGTTGGGCTTAAAGGTAAGGGTTAGGGATCAGGGTCAGGGGTTAGGGACTTGGGTTAGGAGTTGGGGTAAGGGGTTAGAGATTGGGGTTAAGGGTTTAGTTAGGTGTTGGGGTTAGGGGTTGTGGTTCGGGGTTAAAATTAGGGGTTAGCCTGGGGCTTGTCTACCGCAGGCTCGGCTACGAAATAAGATCCGACGGTAGTAGCATCTAGCCGTCTACAATACCCTGGTTTCATCAGCCGTTTGGTAGGCTGAGCGCTCGAAGGGGAACGACAGATGTCACCAGTAGAGACACAGCGGCTGGCGGGAATTTACGGTTGCACTTTTGAACGTCCTATTTTTTTCTCGCGTAAGCGATTACTCAGTCGGTAGTTTCCAATTTTCACAGTCCAATGGAGCTGCTTGTAAAGCCTAAAAAGTGATTTAATTAAGTTTTTTGCACCTGACAAGTCCTGGTGGCAGTGCTGGGGCGTGCATTGCGATCGTACGGAAGATATCGCTACCAGGAGGCTCTTTTAGCTCACACCTTTAGCACTACTAATTTTCACATGGTTGTGTGTGGGTGAAAAGGTGGGGCTCTCTAGTACGGTATAATATCGCGTCTTGTTTTGAGAGTACAGACGTTTCCACGTCTTAAACGAGTAAGCAGTCTGCTTTTTGTGCCCATTAGTATAAAACAAAAGTTTTAATAAAAAGACAAACAAAGTCATTATTTTAAAATGGCACAATATATTTATTAGGCGACTTTGTCATAGTACTTTCTCAATGTATTCTTTTATTAATTTTCTGAAGGATTTATTTAATTCCATCCATCCAATTATGAAAACTTTGGCGATTTTCGCGGTATTCGATTCCGTGGCAGTAAAGACGGGCTATTTAACCCAAAAGCGACAAAGTCAAGTCTCTCTCTCAAAGTCACGTAGACCAGGTATTAAAGGTGCCGGTCGTACTAAAGCCATCGTCGAGGCAGCCTCGGTAGTCAAATTTTCCACAATTGAGTTAATTTCAACTTTTTTGTTAGCAAATACTGCGAAAAGCTGCCCTCTCAGTATTAGTCAGACAACTGAAGCTTGCGCGGATAAGTTTGTGAAAGGAAACTTGGAATAATATTTCCGCGGGATGAATTTGAGGCAGGCATAGACAGCCGAATTTATTGGAATCAATGAATCCCGCGATGGCTTATCAACTGCAGCCTGTCGTTGTATAACAGAGATATTAGATGAGAAGGATACAGGGATTTGAACTTCCACAAGTAAAATCAATATAGGACAGCAAGCTCATCGTATACCGCACGCAGACTAATCAATAAAATGACAACGTGAAAACGCAACTTAGGAAAGAATTCTCAGCCCTTTAATTTGCGTAAACCCTCTGGGTTCTAACATCTCCATTTTATTTCCTACGTTGGGTTTTTAAATTTTCATTTTATTAATTAGTCTACGTGCAGTAAAGGAGGGCCTTGTTGTTTTGTATTGACTTTCTCTGTGGAAAGTCAAATCACTGTATCTTTCTTATTTGTTATCTCTGTTATGCAACGACAGGCTGCATTTGATAAGCCGTCGCGAAATTTATCGATTCCAATAAATTCCGCTGTCTATGATTGCTTTAAATTTATGTAAAGAAGCAATTCCGATAGGTAAATTAACTCTAAATCCTCCTACATCAGAAGTGAGTTCGATTCCCTAAAAACAACTCCGGTCGTACTGCCCCTGCCTTTGTTGGCATACTCCGACGATGTCGCAGATATTTGAAGATCACAGTCCACTCGTTCATTTCTGGTCACATTTTTCTTCTTGAGTATCATAATTTAAACCGCCCCTACCAAATCAAACTGTGTGCCCTAGCACCTGAGGATCCTACTACAACTTTTATGTAAACTCCCGTCGCTAGCTCTCCATTTGCGCAGTGACTGAGTAAGGTGTCGTGGAAACAGAGTTTGGAATTGCGCCCTGTTCTTTTCGTCCTCGTGGACCAGGTTGCAACAGAATGCTACATTAACATACAGAGTTCTGCATGCTATTCTTAACTTAAAAGACGCTGGGCGCTAATGTGAGTTTTTACAGACTTAAACAAGTTGGCGGAAAACTAAATCTTGAAATCTCGGCAGCATCGGAGGAATTTAAACGCACCTCGGTAAGGGCTGGACTTTGGTATTCAGTTTAATGGTTGTAATCTGTCAAAACACGCACTAGGTAAATCCTGTAGGTGATAATCGCGTTCATTCAGGATTGGCTGCTCGCAAAAATCCCTTTGGACAGTCTGCTGATTGAGCACATATATGGAATTCTTAAAACTCCAGGTTGGGACCCCTTTGTTCTGATGGATAGAGAGCGGGTTGTGCTCTCAAACCTTGCTCCTTTCGTCGCGGCCTGGGATTCCACGGAGGCCGCCGTGTTTTTCACACTTGGGTATTTTATTAACCTGGATACCCTCAAATGTCTGCAGAACCGTTTCTCTAATCGGGTAAGAGGGTCCAACTAGCGTCTGTGCGAAAGCTGGTGAAAGTTTGTAGTGGAGCACAGTTGTGCAATTCCGATTGTTGTTAACCTACCAACTTGCAAATATATTTTTTAAGTCTAGGGTCTAGCAAGTAACAAAAATCGCGTTAATAGCTGTTTTGGCAGATTTCACATAATTCATTCTGCCAAAACACCTATGAATAACGTGAGCCGGGTAGTCATCTGGTGCATTCCAGATGGATTACTTAGGTAATCCTGCTTGGGCGGTCAGCTGACCGCATCACATTTGGCGGATTTCAGACGTAGCAGTAGGTTTGGCGGATAACTTGACACTCGGAGTGGTTAACCGTCAGATGGCGATAGCCTTCGTCTGCCAACCGGGCCTACGCCTTCCACTAGACCGGGCCACCCACTTCTTAGTTACGGCCTTTAGGGAAGACCAGCTCCGGTTGTCTGCCTGCTCGAACACAGCCTTTCTTCTGGTGGTATCGCACATGCATAGGAAGGGTTAGCTACGCGGAATTTCTTACCCAAAATCTCGTTCTGCTTCTTCGTACGTCCGACGTTGTATTTGCGTCTCGTTATTATAGTTTCGTCCACTTGCACTTCAACGTTTTCGCCCCCTACCTGCCTCACGTCCTTGAGGTGGGCTTTCGTGCAGACATCTCTTCAGATGCCATACCACTCGACCGCCGTATTTGGACTGATGCCCACTGATGCTGCACATCTAGTTGCCCCTGTTCCCTCCAGAAAAGTAAGAGCTGTCTTCATTGCCTTCGGTAATGTTAGGTGGCTTCCATCAAACACCGAGACTGTCCTCGATGCCCTTTTATTCCCGCATTTGTTACACCTTCAAAGTATAATCTACTACTACTTAGGCTTACCTGAAGACAAAACCGTCGGTGTGTTGCCTCAGAACTTGCAACTGCATTAACACCCGGTATCGACACATTACCTGCAAAGCCAGCAGTCCTTTAGCTTGCAAATATTGTACGAGGTTGGACGTCTGAACCATATCCAGGATTTCACCCAACTTCGTCGGTTTACTGACTTGGGAAACTGCCTTCCGTGGCTTTCTGGCAGTCCGCGGTCTTTAAGAAGGACAACAATACGCCAATTAAGTCGTCAGGCATAATGGCTGCCCAGTTTTACCCTTTTGTATCCGGCAGTTTACCAGTCATCAACTACCTCATTCTCATTTTTATACGCCAACGTAAAAACCACCCGCTACCACGTCTCCTATGCGGTTTTTTACGCGCACCTCTCGGTCATCCGAGTATGCACACAGTGCAGTTGGGCTCTGTTGTTGTTCACTCTGCTTCCGCTTGCCACTCCACCGGAATTCATCGTTTCGTCTGCGGTTTTTCGATACGCCATTCGGATTAACCTCGTTCTCCGCACGCCTTTTTCTCATTGGCTAATGTGGTACTACCGTCAGATAAACCTATCCCTTTCCACCGCTGTGACTTTCCGCAGGCTGTGCCGTGTTCCCGGGATTTTTAAAATTTCTGCCACTATTCCAGCTCGTGGAAACTTTGAAACCTTTTTTCCGGAAACCTCACCTACTGCCTCAAGCTCTGCCATCCCTCTACCAGTCCCTGCATTTACCCCACCCGTATAACTCCCTTTACCACCGTTCCTGTAAGAGCGGGACCTCGTCGTTATCTTCCCCATTCTGGGCTACGAACTGCGATCTAACCGAATTCTGTTTATAAGTCTGGCTGCTTCAATTCTTTTACGTCATTGGAGTCGTAAGCAGTTGCAGCCGCAGCAGCGCTGTACGCCAGCTCACCCAGAGGATCGTTCGACAGTTTACTCTCTCCACCTTCAGGTATAAGCATTTTCGCGATGAACTCACAAACAAATAGAGTTTGAGTCATGTGGCTTCAAAGAAGGATCTGGATTATTTCTTTCAGTGCAGCCCAAAGCCAAACTCTTACCGCATGTTTTAAGATGGCACTCTTGACTTAGATTTGTAATCGAAGGGTCAAGCTTGACTGTCTGCTTCTTGACGTCTATTAAAACCTTATATTTCGAAAAAACTATGGAGGTGATGACGGTGAGCGGCATTCAAGGCGCGTTCAGCAAAAAAATGTGTCTTATTTTAGGCAGATTTATTTATTAACATATTGAGGACGGTTACAAATATAAGGGACTTTACGGCGCGCCACAGTATCAGTCGTTGAGCCTTTTTAGTGGTGATCGGTTAACAGAGGTTACATTTTACAATATGGCAGCAGATTTAGCTAATTAAATGATCGGCACCCGATATTCAGCTTCACGGTGTAACTAATGGTCACTTATGACTAATTGGAAGTTCTTCGGTGGTCCATCGGTCAATCCACCCATGCACTTGAATCTCATCTTCCCGCATAACCCACTTTTACCGCAATCCCCAAGTATTAGACAGTTGTCAGAAGTTACATGTACCAGAGTTTAAGAAAAATAAAGAACAACTCTAGCACTGATGTTTGAGGACGTAACAGCGACCCAGCGCTTCAAGCGACGTGGCCTTTTGAATTTATTCATGCAATGTCACAAACGCTCTAAAAGTCCCTGTCAGATTGCCATAGCTCTTAACCAAACGCAATTCTGTGCCTCTTTTATGAACAACCGGTTGTGTCAAATCCTTACTTGTTTGTAGAATGAAGAACATCACATCTTCCCATTGCATAATCTATTTATTACAGTGCAGTCCGCAGAGAGGATGAAGCTGAAGTATGCTGTGGTGGGCCAGAATAGCATAGGGACTAACGTTATTTATTTTCACTTTGACCCAACTGCGAAAATCTCGGGGAGTCTGTCGGATACTAGCTCACGACAGATGACTGTCAAGCTCACGTAATTCATAGGTGTTTATGTTCGTTTTGAATGTTCGAATCAGTCAGTGATATTAAGGACAACGGCAGTTGTTCAGGTGACGCAAACACCATTTTAGAAGCAGTCGTTCGAAATGACAGCATGATTAATCCGGCAACGTCCACTGGTCTGACCAAAGCAATCGTTGTTAATGGAACTCACAAAGAAGCGAAACAGGCCCGCAAAACGTATGTTAGGTAAGGCGCAGTAAGGCCCATGGCTGAGATAAACGGAAGCGGAAACTCAATTGGCGTAAAATGTGGGTGTTTGCGTACAAATTCTCAAAGTTTGGTATCCCAAATTGATGGGTTTAAATTTTTTCATCCCGAAATGTCCCCGAGGGTGATGGCAGTAACCAAAATCTGGCTGTCCGGCGACGTTCGTAATAGCGAAAGATTGTTGTCTGGATAACATATATATCGGAGAGACAGTGAAACGGTCAGCCTATTGTCATAATTTTGTACTTGAAAGAAGACCTTCTAATGTCAGAAGGGACCATCAGATTTGCGTGAAACAGGTAAACTATTTGGTTCCCCATCAAAGTAATTGGCTCACGTGTCTGGATGTAATCCCTGTCCATCGACTACAGAGAACGGACCAAATCGCAGACATTCCCTATTGGAGTAGATGGGAAAATACTCCAGGCTGCCTAGTATCATGATCATGGTCGACTTCAACGCATCAGGGATCAACTGGATCATCGTTCAAGCGTCATTCCCTAAATCAACCTTAAACTACAGTTTCGGCATTACACATTGAAGACGCTCTCAGGATGTAATGTTCCCAACCACAGCATGGGAAATACAAGGGCTTAACTGGCTGGATTTAGTTTGAACGAAAATCAGACAGCTCCAAAGAAATCGTCCTCATACCCCCATTCGGCCGAAGTGACCATGTGGATTTTCTTAATATTTCGCCTGTGCGTACTTTGGACCAAAAAGGCTTAACAGTTGGTGGGGTTGTTTGAGGAAGATGATGACATACAAATTAAACGGACTTCGGATGCTGTTCATTGTCTACAGGTAACGCCTACGAAGATTGGGTACTCTTTAATAATGCCCTTCCACAACTCACTTACAATCACTGCCCGTAAATGAGTGAATGGCAGAACAAGCGGAATGGATGGCTAAATAACAAACAGAGAAAAGAAATTGGAAGAAAACAAAAAAATTGTGAAGAAAGTTCTGCATCACTTTAAAAGTCGAATGTTCCGACGATTATAAGACACCGGAGAAAAAACCAAAAAGCGTTATTTTAAAAACGCAACGGGAATTCGAAAAGAATTTGCTGCGAAAAACAACGCAAAATCCTAAATTTATATACCGATATTTTGGAAGAGGCACAAGGGAAAGGTATCAAATCCCCTGAACAAAGACTATGGATGGGATCAGGATTACTAAAAATGGAAATAACGCCGCGTATTTTCACAGTTTTCCAATCGATCTTCATAAAGGATGTAGGTTGTCCATTCTCTGTCTGCCTATTCAAGCATAAATAATACCCGCTCTTCAGAAGATCTTATACAAAGAGAATAATAAACAATGAAATAATCTAATTCTCCATGACCAGACGAGGTTCCACCCAGTCTTCTCAGAGACACTGCCAGTGAACCTTCTGCGCCTTTGTCCATGCTCGTTTCAGGGTTTATACATAAATGTAACACTTCCTGTCATTTGGTAGATGTCACATATTGCTCTCCTTGATAAAAGCGACAGTTGAGTGTCGACGACAAATTACAGGCTCAGAAGATTCAAATACCTTCATGGTCATGTCATGGAGAGGATCATGAAAAGGGAGTCGGTGTAATTCCTAGAAATTCATAATTTGCTATCAAACTACCAGCACGGATTCATAAAGTGGGTTCTGGCATTACAAGCTTGCTGCGGCCTCTCCAGGACCGAACTTGACATGTCGATGTCTACATCGATTTCAATGATTCCCAAAAAGGCGCTCGATATTGTACCATGCCATAGACTGTTTGCAAGACTCCAAATAATAGGCATAAGGGAAACTTCCCCAAGTAAATCGAAACCTCTCCCATAAAACGATGTCAGATTTTTTGCAGCGGTCAACATTAACAAATTCCTGCTTCGGCTAAGTGTAGCGTTCCGAGGGTTCAGTACTAGGACAAATTTCGTTTCTGTTAACCATGGATGATTTTGCGAAGCTACAATGTTTGTAGACGACATGTAAATTTAGGGCGAAATTCTGGATCCTGTCGGCGAAGTTGGAGTGTAAAACAGGCTAAATAGACTGGAGGAGAGATAGAGGGGCTGACTCCTGCGGTGCATTGTTGCAAGTATGCCTTATCGCGCAGATTTCCTGACGTAATAAACAACTTCCTCGATAGTGCAATTTACAAAGTGTAGAATTGCAAAATGACCTTAGTGTGTTAAAGAACAACTCCTTAAAACCATGCACTCATTTCGTGGCAATATCGAAGAGCTCAGTGCGCGTGTTGCGTCCCATCAAGAGTGTCTTTATTGATTTTGGTAATGACCTCTACTTCGTGATTTGCGAAACGTTTGTGAGGCAGCGTTTGGGATATGCCATGCAAGTCTAGGGGCCGTGAACCAACCTAGACCAACACAGTCCCGAAAACGTTCAACGGAAGACCACCAAAATAGTCGAGGGCCAAAGCGCTATGCCCTTCGTAACCAGCCTAACGAACTTAAATCGGCTTAGTGGAGTTATAAAAGAGTGCGTGGAGGTAACTAACGAACATTCCACATTTTAAGCGGATTGAGTTGCAGGCTGGAATTTTTGCGACTTTATCGAATCTGTCACAACCACCAACCCCTGATGTTATTATTAACACTGCGCGTTCAGCAGCAAGGGCGGATATAGATTAGTTTAGGTCAGTATATTTTAAGGGTAACAGCCAATGCCTTTGAAATCCTTATTTAAAACGGTACATGCAATATCCATCTTTAAATAAACATGGTACTAAAATGTTGTCAGTAATGTATACCCTTTACATAATATTTGCCCTTGAAAGTGCAATACTGAAACTCGAGAACATTCAGTTGTAGATGATATCGGTAAAATGAAATGACAGTCATCCGCACTAGCGGGAGGTGTATGCAAGACGTTGGTTTGGCACAACGGAGCTATTCTGTCCAGACAAGCGGTATTTTTCAAGCAAATATACATGTAGTCTTTGCGCAAATGTCTCCGTGGAATTCGCCACTATCACGTCCTCCGGAAGCCCGTTCCAGGCACCGACGACTCGCTGTAAAAAAGAGTATCTGCAAACGTCCAGGCGGCATCGGGATCCTCTAAGTTTTAGAGAGTTCCCACGCAGGTTTGTTGTTGTGGCCAAGGTGAAGAAATTGTCGAGGTTTAGGGCACAGTCCCCTTCCCCAATATCCGATACGCCTGTATAAGATCTCCTCGATTCTGCTTGTACACAAGAGGAAAGAGTTTAAGTTCACTAAGTCGGCAGTTGTAAGGTAAAGTCCTGAGGCCTTTCACAATTTTTGTCGCTTTCCTCTGAGCTCTTTCTAGCAACTTATAGTCTTTTTAGCCACGGGCGCCACGCTTGGATTCCATGTTCCAGATGCGAACGAATGAACGCTCCGTATTCTTTTCTAAATAACTTTTTGTCTCTATCTATGAAAGTTCATTTAATTACAAAGAAAACACTGGTTGCCCTTTTTGTTTGCCTAACGCACCGAGAGGACGGCTTAATAGTCCACAAAATGTTGAACCCCAAAATCTTTTTGTTCGGTTACATTTGAAAGGTACCTTCCACTTAGCAGGTAACGGTGATCCTCTCCAACGGCTTTTCCATTCGTTTTGAGTCGCAGCGCGACTCAGTTCTCAAGGTTAGACTTCGGCAGCCATTTGTCAGACCATTCGCATGGGCGGTTTAGTTCTTTTTGCAGGGCCTGTTCATCATTTTCCTCGTAGATCGCTCGCCATAACTTTATGTCATCGGCAAAAAATGACTCCATTACAGTACAATCCATTCGTACAATTGTTGGCGTTAATTAAAAACAGTACTGGTCCGAGTACAGAGCCCTGGGGAACTCCACTCACAACTGGCACTGGCGTTGACTTCGCGCTACCAATACAAACGGATTATGATCGACCAGTTAAAAGGTCCTTTACGCAGTTTAATAGGTTCCTCTTTATCCCCGACCCTCGGACCTTGTAAAATAACCGGTGGTGTGCGACACTATCAAAGGCTTTCTTGAAATCGATGTAAACGATATCGACCCTTGTTTCTTCGTTTAACGAGCGGAACCACTGTTCCGTTAAATAGAGCATATTAGTTAGGCAGAAGTGAGTTCGTCGAAAGCCATGTTGGGAACTAGCAATGAAATTATTTTCTTCAAGGGACTTCATAATGACTCTTTTGACTATTATCTCCATGACTTTACAACAAATGCACGTTAGGCTCACCGGCCGATAATTGTTTGCTCATGTTCTAGATCAACTCTTGTGAATGGGATATATGTTCGCCACTTTCCAACCAGAGGCGAGCATTCCTCGGTCAAGGGACAACCTGAAGGTATGCAAAAACGGGGTGGTGAGTTCGGAAGCCAACTCCCTCAGAACTTTTGTCGATATTTGGTCTGGACCCGGAGACTTACATTCCTTTAGGGCTAGAAGTTCCTTCCTCACATCTTCCGTGATGTCTATGTTTTTTATTATTTCGTCGGTTGTTTCAGTAGGCAATCCAGCCTCGTCGAAGTCCGTTTAATCGGTGAAAACAAATGCGTAAAACCGGCCAAGATGTTATGCCTTAGCGTCATTTTCGGTGGTATCCTCATTGTTTTCTCCCTGCAACACTAAGACCGTCTCCTTGTTCTTTAACCTACTGTTGGTGTAACTGAAGAGCACTTTTGCCTTATCGACGGCCCGTTACATAACTCGCGTTTCATACTCCTTCCGCGACCCGCGGATAGCCGACCTTACCTCGTTTCGCTTTCGACGAAACTGCTCGTAATAAGATGGTTGTTTTGTTGTTGCATACCTTCTCCATAGTTTGTTCTTCCTGTTTACTTTTTCTTTATGCCCCGCTTCATCCAGGCGGGATGATTATTCTTCTAGACTCTCTTTGTCGGACAGTTTCGATGAATGATGTCGGTTACAACTCCTTTGAGAGTGTTCCAATCAACGTCTGGATGTCCAGCAAAACATTATTCCAGTTTACTGCCGATAATTACCTTCTCATGGATGCAAAATCCCCTCGCCAGAAATTCAGCCGAGGCTCAGTCGTATTCCCTTGATGGCTGCATGGGCGGTATTCCCAAAACAGCATGACATAGTCAGTCTTACCAAGCGGGGTTATGGACTTAAGTTCGCATGGGCTGATTGGGTCCTTTGTAAGGACGAGGTCCAGACAAATTGCTCTTTGGTCCTTTCTGATCCTGGTTGGGCACGTGACATTTTGTACCAGAAAGAGATTAGCCGTTAGCTTCAAGAGCCTGCAATCAAAGGTACTTAGCGAACCATTAACTTTTAAATTGTTCCGGTAGACCATGGGTGCTTTGAAGTTTCCGGTTATCAGTGCCTCTTGGTTTTGTGATACCTCTTGAATTAACCTAGACATCTCCTCGTCAACTTCAGCAGTTTGATTGGGCGGCCTGTAAACGGCTAGGAAATTCAGATAAAGTGCGCTACACATCCTCAGTTTCAACCACAAGGCTTCACGGTCGCGGGAGCAATGGGTGTTATGTTCTGACGCGATGATTCCTCTCTTGAGGTAGACCGCTAGTCCCCCTCCTTCTTTATGCAGTCTGTCCCGGCGAAAAAGTTGGTATCCATCGATTGTAATTTCGGCAACCAATACTTCAATCTGGAACCAAGTCGCTGTGATAGAAATGACATCCGGTTACGTATCTGATATCCACACTTTCAGTTCATCTAGCTTCTGGAACAAATTCTGAACATTTACATAAGGAAAGCGGAGCTTAGCCCGGGCAGATTCCCGAACGATTTTTGGGTCGAAGTTGTTGGATATTTCGTACGAGTTTTCGAGTCGATCGTCCCCTTCCGATTCTATTGCTGTTTTATCGAACTGGATGTCAATATTTTGGCCGTCGTTTTCTCTGGTCGGTTTGGCAGATCGGAGCGTTCTTTCCATAGTATCTGGTTGTTCATTATGCTCAGTGTTATTGGTTTTCTACAGAGGAATAAGCTCCGAACATTTACGATTTTCCCATTCAATATTCTTTGGTTTCTCTCGCAAGAATAGTATTTTCTGAGGAGTTCGACCTTCAGATGACTCCACTTCTCCCGTTAGGCCGGTTAAGAATCCCCGCTGAAAAAAATTGTTGGGTGGACGTCTCGCAGTGCTAGTATCCTGTTCAGCAGTAATAAAGCTTGTTCCTTATTTTCGAGAATAATTTTTTAATGGTCTATGATAGCCCGACTCGCCCTTCAAATCCTTAGTTGGTCCTATTCTGAAAGCTTATAAGACGGTAATATTCTCGTTCTCTTGTAATAGGGATTTAAGGTATTGCTGGAATAATTCTATATCGTGGTTTATTCTTTTGTTTAGGATGTCTGAAGAAGGCTTAAACATACCCTTCATAATGATGGATTTATTGCGGTCGATAGAGTGCTGTCGTTTATTTTTATACGCACAGTTTGCATCGCGATATGTGGAAGGGAAAGTGTGGAATGCATTCAGGTATTTCGGATATCAAATATCTCGGTCTAATTAGTTCAGGATGCTCATATACATACAGGCCGAAAACAGCTCTGTCTGAAGAAAAAACATCGATAAAAAATTGAGTAACATGAAAAGAGGGTGAAGTCGGCTGATGTACTAGTAGAGATGGTGATATCCAGAAGTGGTAACCATACCAGCCGACTTTCCTTCCTTTGCAGGTTTTGACCTATACATAGAAGCAACACAGCAGTTGAATGCCGTGCAATTTAGCACAGTGAGTATGTTGTAATTTCGACAATCCCGTGTATCCATAAAAAGCAATATAAGCGTCGCATCCACAGTTTACGATAATTAACGTCATTAAAATGTTAATAAAGATGCAAGCGGTGCACGGCTAGGTGAGAAGATTACATTCCCACAAATACTACCCGTTTGCGCAATGTTTGTCAGGACACACAAAAAACCGTAGGCTAAAGAGAAAATATAAGCTTGACGGACGGATTTTTCCTATAACACTTGATGCATTGAATATATTTATTTGAAGACCTTGCGATAATTTGCGCACAGATCTCGCAATAATACATCGTGTACTTGTCTATATGCAAACACAGTGTCACTCACCCCTGAGCTGAAAATCCCGTTGCGTGCTATTATTCCATATTTGATGATATTTAAATTTGTTCAACACTTATTGATGTGTCTGAAACTCCGCCGGCATCCGCCAACCCAGATCTTCCGTTAAAGTATGTCCGATTACGAATGCTTAGGGACAGGCTTTAGGGCAAAACAGACTATATATGAAGTTAACAAGGTTTGGATCTTCCCCTATAATCTCTGGCACAATGTCCGTAACTGCGCCTGAGTCAGTGGCGGAATTTGTTCAACCATGCGAATCAAGGTTAAAGTGTTAACGCGCGCTACGGTATAAGTTTATGAAGCCGCTATTTAGACAGCAAATATGTAAGTCAGGAATTGGGAAACAGTATCCATCATAAACCGGTGAATTTTCCGTTTCGTAAACCCCTACTCGACCCAATCTAGAGTTTGATTAGCTTCTTGTCATGTTGGTGTTTATGCAAAATCCGCCCCAATAGGCGAAAAAGCTAAAACCTTGCCCTTAATTCTTGAGCAAATCTGAATCGTAAAGCCTCAGTAACGTCAGACGATTTTACTGAGAGCAAACGTGACCATAGCAACAACCAATCACCTATTGCGAATTGGTGTGTCAGGAAAGCGCGGGTGTTTAAACAGACTGGTAACGACATTATGATCAGACATAAATTCAAGCTAACAGAACCTCCTTCATATAAATTTCGCACAAATATTTTTGAAATATTTTAACTGAATTATAATGAGGAAGTCTTCCTCCCTGTTACAACATCCCCCGTTTTTTAAATCAACAACCGTTTGACTTGATGAAATAAAATATTTGATCTACATTTAAACTAGAAAACGTCGTCGTATGTGCGATAGGCGCGTACACTTGTTAGTTTTTTTGGTTGGATATAAGAACTGGACAAAATGACAAAGCCGGCCACGTTTTTTCGTTTTCACCTTGCGCGAGCAAAATAAGTGAGAGGGCAACACTCAAAATCTAGCCTAAGACATATGCGACTGCGCTGCGTAACTGGAGGAAAAACATGAATTTGAATTGTACCACGAATAAAAGGGCAACTTCGTCTTATATAGTATTTTGGTTCAGAAGTTGGACCGTCGCCTACGACTTTGTCTGTATGTACTTTATATGTGCATGAGTAGATAATTTAGATTTCTCATAATTATCTGTTTAGTGAACAAAGTACATGGGTTTTAACGATAGTGACGGAGTGAAAATTTTTTATGATGCACGTTTAGCATCATCAGAAAAATAATTAACGTAAACCGTTCAAGACGCCGAACTTGAGGATATAGTTGACGGAAACCTAAGATCGGGTCCTTGTCATTGTCTAATCTAGCATTCTTCTACATTCGCAGTTGAATTAACAGCGCTCTCATTATTTGGTAGTTATATCTTCTTTGACATTTCAAGCCACTTTTAAGTGCTGTAGGTACTTGAAAAATGTCCTATACTGCTAAACAGCAGCGGATGACGCCATTTGATGTTAAATGAACTTTCTAAGACCATCACATAACGTAGATGCCTAGTAGTCCCTGCTAGCCCCAGCCCAACGTGTATTATAAGCGTGGTTATGTGACGATTCGTGTTGTTTGTTTTTTATTGCTTCTTGTTACAGTCGTCTTGCCTTCATTTCTTATCACATGAAATGCGCGTCTGAGTCTACTGATATGAAGTATTTTACCCGTAGGCCTTTAGCAAAGAAATACAGTCGAAGGACTATAACTTTAGCCTTTTTCCTACGGTATTTAACAGTGAAAATGTAGCAAACTTTACCTTATTTCCTAAGCGCTCTTCCTTAATTAGGTTAACCAAATAAATCAATTTATTCAGTTATACATCACACGGAGAGAATTAATGGAAAGCACGCAACAAACTGCTTAAAGCATAGTTGTCAGATGGAGTTTACGTTTGGGACATGGACCGTATCAGCCAATAATGAGCAGATGTCATGCCGATTCTTAAATAATGTATGTTTGATGGGTATATGACGTTAGATTACGGTCAAAAACGCGCAACAGTTTGGAACGACTTGTCCCCTCTAAAACGAGATTAGAAAGCATCCTAACCTCCTGTCGGTTATTTACAATATAATCACATTGGACTTTGACGTTTGTGTGTAGAAGTTCAAATTTATTCAACGTAGGTTTCTGTCTTGAATCTCCCAATATGTATATACTGGACGGTTGGAAAAATAAAGTCTTGCATATGATACTCCAGGACGTTCGTCACCATAAGTTTTCTTCTGCAGAAAAGAACATGGGTGAATGCAATGTTAGTAACAATTTTAAAGAAGAAGAAGAGGAAGAGGAGGATATGGAAGCATGGCTAGATGACGAACTAGAGAAAATTAAGTCTGAAGACCTTGAGATTAATGACGATAATCAGAATGCAAGTGTCGCCGAAGTGTCTGAACCCATAATGGTAAGTCCAAGAAGACCCTTACAAACAGCATTAAAACTGTCTTTCTTAATTTGATATTTTTCGCAACATATAGTTGAGAATTTTAAATCTTACATAACTTGTTTTAACTATTTATTTACTCTCCTGCCATTTTAGTGATGAGTGCGTGTTTCTATACATCACACGCCTCCACATCTGTTGAGAACAAATTCTTTTCAATTTTTCTCGCAGAAAAAGTCGGATTTAAAAGAAGAGGGGTCGCCGGAGATTGAAAAGGAGGACACATTTTCTAGATTTCTTCAAGGCTTTGATGAGCTTGTCGGTTCCGACAACGTTAACGAGACTGAGCAGAAGGACGTGACGATAAGGACACAGGAGCCTCACCTTCTCTATAAAGACCAATTACAAGCCGCCTTAGCGGCAAGAAATCTAACGCTAGATGACTTTCTACGGGTGCCATTTCATTTCTTTTTTTGCGGTTTCTTATCCCTATGCAGAACGAAGTATACATATATACCCACTAACTGTAGTCGCAAGTTATTGATGCATTTTCAGCTAGAAAAGCATACCTGGACGACGTTTTAAATCTAACTCGCAGGTCATATAACCCCGTATCACTACCTTCGCGGTAGCCTGTCGACTTTTACATGCATAACTATTTGGACTGAAGGCAGTTACCTCATTGTCGTTTAAATTAAATCACTTTCACACTTAGAGGGACTATTTCTTTACCAACGGTACTGGAGAATATGTTCGTTTAAAGTTTAACCTTCAATGAAAAGATATGTTTTGGTTTAAAGATATCGGCATATAGTTGATTAGATCGCCCTTAGTTTTTAATTCCGCAGACAATTAAAAACAGTCAGTTTATTCGGCCGGAAAGCCAACTTTTCTGATTCCGGTCGAGTGCTCTGTCGGTCGAGATACGAGCGTGCCGCCGAATTATATGCCAGTCTATAGGAGGCTCTTTGTTTAGCTGATCAGTCACAATAAAATATCTAAGACTTTCCAACATATTCAGGAAGTCTGTACAAATTTGCCTCTTGAATCCGTAAATGGATCTCTGAATAGAAGCAATATGGCAACTGAGGAAGAAAGGAATTGTTTTGTTTTACCACTCACTGCCATTGTGTGCGTACATTCGCAGCAGTTCAAGTAAGGGCTATTTTAGTAGAGGTTTCAGACATCTTCATGAGTAATTATCACGCTTATCTTCAGCCTCAGTAGTTGAACCACGAAATCAACGATTCAGATACGGACTATCATACTTAAGTCGTATCAGGTGTAATGATCCGCAGTACATGCGGATATAGTGGGTGCGGTCGCCAAGCGACCAGACCCCTAAGCTATGCATCCCCACCGCGTCCGCAACTTGCCTACGCCTGTTCCTGGTGGTTGATCTGAGAGTGAATCTTACTAAAATTCTCCACCTTAGTAGTCAGGTCTCGGCTCTGTTCGTACAACAGCACATCATAATCGGGCCTCATCGACTTAAGGATGCATTTTAGCGGACTAGTCCTACTCCTCGAGCATTTCACAAAAGGTCTCATTTCGGGGCTCTACCTGACAGAATGTGTAAACGAACTACATTTCGAGATGTTAAACTTGACCATCTCTATGCACAACGTGTTTTATGATAATTTTAGACTCAGAGTTTGCTGAATACTGAAAAGGAATCAGAGGCTGGCTACAACAAAAGATCCCCCACACCGGAGCTAGTCAACCTACAGGATATGAAACTTGATGAAGAAGAAATAAAAGAAATTGAGGATAAGTGGAACTCAGGCAAGTGTTGGCAGACTTACATTTCGGAAAAATGCATCATTTGCCGTAAGTGTGAAGGAACTTTATGTCCACTGGTCAAATTTGCACGAAATCAGAGAACACATCAAGGAGTGTTATGTAATCTCATTATTTCGACTTTTCATTTGGTTCACATCTAAATCCGCGTGATAGTTGAAAGTCGCTTAAAAATAACCTTCGCTCCGGCCGCCGCTAATACACAATGTAGAGATTTTACTTGAATTCAGCAGAGACAACCAATTATTTGATGAAAAGTATTCTAGGGCTTATACTTTGTCAGGTTATTATTTTCCTAGCTGATATTGGCTGTTTCACGTTATTTCTTTGTCAAAAACAAGCCAAGTAATTGAATGTGAACCGGCTCTGTTTATGATTTGGTATGGTTGGCGGCACAGGTGAAGTTCGAAAAGCGGGGACTTACCAAGGCCAATGCCCCGAACTGTTTTTGATCTAAGCAGCTATCGGTGAAATTTGTTACGATTCAGTTCTTCAAGGGGATAATTCAATACCCATTTCTTAATTTCGTAACCTATCGTAAACCCCTTAAACTCTGTTAATACTTAAGGTCGACCAATTTCTACGTCCCGGTAAATCTTTCCTTTCCTGCATTCTCAAATTGCATTATACGTTTGGTGTTTTAGACCACTTCTGTTGCAGTGCGTGAAAGACTCACTCTGAGTCGTCCCTGATTCAGAAAATCTTTTGGCTTAATTTAGTTTGGGGGAACGAAAATCTTGCCTATTGTTTTTATTTTCATTATTTACTTGTTATCTGTATGTGGATTTACTGAAAATTCAAAATACCGCTGGACGAGCCTATGTTTCACATAGATAGATGTTTCACCTGGATAGAAAATGCAAATGGAGTGTTTAGAACTTTGGTGGCGGAGTTTAATGGTTGGATAAATGACAATAGACGTGAGCTGCGAGTCTGAAGGGAATTCGTCGATATAGCCTGTTTGAGTAACTAGTTCCAAATCATTTAATAGAAACGTGTGCCAATCTGAATAAGTACCCGTCCTCTTTCACAACTTACTACGACTTGACTTTGCTGTGCCTTGCCAAGCCAACGTAAATTTCGATCTATATAAAAAAACTCCTATTTCATTGTTTTCGTGTTCCTTTGTTCTATTTATTTAGAAAAGTCACTTCAGAAGAGTTTTTATCATACGAGCATATTGATACAGCACTGTTTCGGGTTGAGGCTTAGGATTACCCATTATAGCTATGCTCATGGCTGGCGTTGGGGCCACAGTTAACTACGGACAGAATGGGATTGGGTGAGATCCTAACCACAACAGTGTGGGCCGAACGCTTATATACCTCACTTCATATGGCCTATGACGTACTGATGATCGGTAACGATCGTGAAACAGCTGTCTGCGTCTAGCCTGTTGCATTCCTAGTTAGTTGCTTATGTAAGTACGGCTTTCCCAGGGGTTCACATACCATACTCCTGTCGAGCACTGTTTCGCGTTTATCCTGTCTTTATACAACCAATCCTAACTCTGGTCGTTACAGCTGGGACCAAAAACACACACGTACGTCCGTCCAGGGCGCACATTCTCTTTAGACAGAGTCTCTCCGACGGACCATAAGTGTCCTTCAAGGGTAATCAGTGCCTCGACACATGACATTCTCCAGCGCTGCAGGTAGGATACATTTGCAAGAATAGGTGTACACCAATCCAACGGCTTCGTTAAACAAACTAACTCCGTATGGGTGAGAAATATGATAAACAGACGGCCACCTACGAGGTCGAACTTGGACAAGTCAAGGATGGAGAGCAGGTATCGGCAGAGACGGGCGTCGATTGATACCGTGCTGTTTTAGCCATGGTAATTGGTCACCCACTAGTGACCTCAGCCACCTATTCGAGGCCACTTTGCTCAGGGAAGCCAGCAGATCCGTGCAGTTGTTGATAAGTTATCAGTCGAACTGCACACCTAAAGTGTCAATGAATATTATATATTTACTTTTAGGGCCCACGGAACCGCCGAAGGCAAATATAGGCGCAGAAAACCCAAAGGCGTCCAACAGTGGGCCGGAGAACCAAAGAAAATCGGTAACATCGATATCTAGGCTTGAAGTATCCACAGAAGTCTTGGTGGAAAATTAAGCGGTCACATATTTTAATTACCCACGCTGACCTAACTCTGTGCTACGCAAGTCTACTGGCACTATAAACCCCTGCGTAAGTCACCGTCCCTGCTCCCATTGCTGCTGCAACTGTGGGGCACACGGTGGACATCATCGAAACCGATGGTCGAACTGTCAGAGTACTCCAATTCGGAGAAAAATGAGAGAATACCGAAGAATAATTTAATGAATTAATCAGTCAGAATGGCATTAAGGACAAGGGAGAGAGATTGGAAGGGACATTTCTGGCAAAGTAAACATTATCAGCCTGCCACACCCAACCCCAGACACAACGGAACGAATGTGTCACTCAACGCAATCGGTGGGCGCTCTTTACCATTGTACGTACTCGATCTCAACCAATGGGAAAAGGAGCCCGTGGCTCAGTGTTTAAACCGTTAGACTTCCAACCAATAGGCCGCGAGATCGAGCCTCAGGGGCTGCAAGACCCCCGGTTGGGTGTGGCTGACTGCTGATGGCTAATATGTCCGAACTTACCACTACGGTCAGTCTTGTTTCTGTGAGTGATCCAGTTTTACCCATATTACTGGCCGCTACGCGGCTACGCGGATTGAGCTCCAAGGCACAAAGCGGGATGTGTGTGTGTCAAGTAACGCGATCGGTGAACGCCCCTCTACCACTGAATTAATAAGTCATCGATATATTTTGCTAACAGAAAGTCGGCTTTTCAGCAGCAAGATACAAATAATCTTTTCCTTCCTTCCAGCTAGTTTCGGTCTTCAAAGGTTTCATAAAATTTAGTTTACGTGTCTCGTTGGAATGTGAGTAGTAATGCTCACGTATTACAACCTCGCTTTCATGCCTGCCTGGGTATGACCAAATATATCCCGAATTATCCGACGCGCTTGCCAAACTTTACCAGATACCTTCAACTTTTTTATCCAGTTGTGAAGAAATCATAGCTTTCAAAAGGCAAACCTTGAGCATATAGCAAGCCTTTTAGGCACCTGAGTCATTTGGCTCCAATATAGAGCCCCCTAGCAACCACTGGAGAGGTTGCATTACTATATGTTTCAGCAAAATGAAATTTGCTAGTCAGGTAAATTATTTGAAGTTGCCAAAAAAATTGTTGAATTTCTCTTTTAATCAGGCCAGTATTTAAGCTATACTGGGGAGATGCCATCACGACCTACCTTTCAACCCCAGGGACCAGACCATCCTGTCCTTTACCAACTTAAAATAACAACTTCCGATGTTTGGTGTGTTTTTAATCGACGTCGGCTGACGTATATTGAGTAGGGGTCATATATGATCAGGCGTACAGCCTGTTCATGCTGCCATAGTCCTCTCATCGAAAGAACATCTCAGGATAACTTTAAATTTGTTTAATGGCATACCGACAGTTGCGAATTACAGTAGGTGGGCTAACTCATGAAATATCAATCGAAATTCCGCAATGCGTTTTCGTTTCGAAAAGATTAATTAAGTAGGGTTGTAAAACTAGTTAGCCAGCAGCATATCTCAATAATATTTCAGTTACCTCAGGATGCGGGCTTTCGAATGAATTCCCTTCCGGTTGCGTGCAAAAATTACGCTCTGTAAAAATGACTACCTATGCGGCATGAATTTTTCTCATTGATTTGCGATGCCCCTATACATTCAATCATAATTCATGGAAAAATACACGCGCAAAACTATTCATTCTTTTGCACATTCGGTAGAAAATTACTCCTTCTTCTAATGTTATGCTCGAAGGAAGGGTATAATTTGGTTTTCAAAAACTTTTCCAATTCCCGAATAATTTTGAACTTGCTCTACCGTTACACTTGGATTCAGGGTTTCCAAACTGCAAGGCGTTTACATTCCGTGTACAGAAAATCACATATTTCTCTACGATACTAAAGGGCAACCACATAGGGTTCATAAAATTTAGCATTTGATTTGATCCATATCATTAACTTTACGAGCCACATTGGTAAATGCAGAGGCATGACGATTTATGAACGGTCATTTCACGTTATTTAAAAGTCCCACAATTAGAAACTTTTTAAAACCGACTTATGTCCCTCCTCCAAGCATGAAACTAAAAAAGGACGTAATTTCCTACCGAATGAGCAAAATAATGAATACTTTTATGCATGTTGTCCATGAAATATGAGTGAATGTTTAGGGGCATCGAAAATCAATGATAAAAATTCATTCTACATAAGTAGTCATTTTTTACAGAGCGTAATTTTTGTACGCAGCCGAAAGGAAGTTCATTCGAAAGCCGGCATCCTGAGGTAACTGAAATATTATTTGGATATGTTGCAGGCTAACTAGTTTTACAACCCCACTTAGTTAATCCTTTCGAAACGAAAACGGATTTCGGAATTTAGGTGGAAATTTCATGAGTTGACCCACTTACTGTACATGAAAGGAGTACAAGTCAGAAGGACTGGCTATCGCGGAACCTTTTGTATTTTTTAATAACTACCGTTTTCTAGAACCAATGTTCTCCCTCTCTGTAGTGTCGAGATGAACTAAGGCGGCTGCTTGACGAGATCAAAGGGGACATGGAGTTTATCAGAGAGATACCAGAATGGCAAAAGGAAATGCAGCGAAAATTGCAAGAGGATTGTGAAAGAGGAGAGGCAAGTCCCGCTTTTTAAATATTTGCCCATAAAAATTACTAGAGGTCTTAAGGTTCTGTGCCTATTACAGCTCACAAACGCTCAGCCATAATAACCTCCCACCCTCTATTATCCTAGGGTTTCAAAGACACTGTCTAAGACTCACAAATATGGCAAAGGTACTATACCGTACTCCCTACACAAATACTAGCTAAAAGCTCGGGCACATGTTTTGCCGGTATTCTGCCGCTGCGTGACACATATACCAGAAATCGCGTAGAGAACGTTGGGGGCACCCACTGCGGAGCTGAACCCCTCGCAACTGTCTCACGCAGCGGCAGAATATCGGCGAAAAACGTTTCTGGGCTTTTAACCAGTATCTGTGTCGCGAGCACAGCATAACACCTTCGCCATCTAGATTTCATACCACTTGTATTACTACTTCTTTGAAGAATGGGCATTACGGGGTTATTCCACAGTAGTTGATTGTCTTCGACTTGAATGTCCATTGAAATCTCGGGTCCGACCCTAAAAGTCATGTCTCGGAGGTCTAACTCCATGTCCTCCACTGAATAATTTCTGTAATCATTCGCTTGACTCACAAATACATTAAAATCTATGCAGTTGTTCACCCATATAACATGCTTTAAGTCGCTGGTTAAATATGAACGGATCGTAACCGGCTATTCCATTTCGGCCTCCAAAAATAAAGGTTAGGCAGACTTCCAAGTATTGTATTTGAAGTGGAGCTTACTACGATACCAAGCAGCGGAAAATAAATTGTCTTTTAAATAGCAGAAGCGAGTCGTCGGAATGCATAGCTCGCAAATCAGCAGTCGATGTATGTTGGAAGACAGAGTTTCAACCAGTGTTTTATAGACAACTCGAGGAAACACTATCTAGACATGCTTCATCAAAGTTAATCTGGGTGAAACGTAAATGAAAGCCTGCTTCCACCACCACCACCACCACCACCACCACCAACACCACCACCACCACCACCACAAATGTCCTGCCCCATGTTTCTGAGCATTTACTGGACTTCCTATGAGTCTGTTACTACACCTCAAGCCTATTAAACACCGTGTCATAATCGCGCGGCGAGGAGTAAGTGAATCCTAATCTTCTCGAAAAGCGTTCTGTGTTATTTGGACTTCATCTTCTGAAACAGCACTGGATAAGACTGACTGCCTTCCTGCCAAATAAAAAAGGATTAAATAATGTTATGTAGGTAGAAATAAACCAAAGTAGGTCCTAGTCTATCAGCCAATACGGACGTTTTCAGACGTACGTGTGGGGGACTGTTCCTTGTTAAGTGTGCCGTCATAAATTTTGGAGTACGAAATGCAGACGAAAGGGTAGGAATAACAATCACCATGGAGGTCATTTCGGCCATACTTTCCCCATTTTGTTTCATGTCTACCCCAAGCCAGTTGGAGCTGTTTTTACTACCCGTTTGTCATTGATTAGAAGGACGTTATGGTAAATTCTTGGTGAGGTTTGGTTCTACAGCTCCAGTTGATTGACACATGTGGGTGGCTTCCTAATGCAATTTTAGTTAACAAACAAAGCTCGAAGCACACACGGATGACGTATAAGCACTTTCCCTAGGCCCAGACACTCACTGGATAAGGATATTACGGAAGGCGCAAACATGCGATGTAGGTAAAGTCAGCGTAATTGCAATAACTGAAATTTTTTAAGCTAACTATATGGTATAAAGCAAGCGGGGCTGTGGGACCAAGTCTTGCTAAATTCTTATACAATCCCACCACAGCGTGGGGCAAAAAATACCACCCACAGGAATCCGGATACCACCTGTCGTTGTTCCTTATTCGTGCTGACTGATTCATCTTTTCAGGAAATTTCGAAGAAGGAGAGAGAAAGAGAAGAACATGCCCGGAAACAGCTTGCCCGCCTACAATGTGAGATGAAAGTTCGTTGCCAATTCTCATACCGTTAATCATCTCACTCGGTAGGAACGTCTGCGAGAACTGAACGAGTCCATCGAAAGGGAACGGGAGAACCTCGTTTTACTGAGGAAGCTGCGAGATAATGCGGAGACGGCTCAGCCCCTTGAGATTTCTGACGATATGTCCGACCCTCCGATGCTTCAAAGGTAGACCCTGCTTTGGCCTATGTCCGACTACAGATTTTCAGTAAGGTTTCGACATCGATTCCTTGGGTTGTGGCTAACCTGCTAACCTGGTTTTGTTCAGTGGGAATCATAGTTTGACTGAAGACTTGAAGCTTCGGTGAGGTTTGGAAAAAACCTAAATGCACGCTTGATCTGTTAATGTTTTCTTAAAGAGAATGGTGCTCTATGTTAGTTAGGCAACTCTCAACGTCCGTATGGCCGAAAGACTTTGCAGTGGCGTGTTGAATTTACTGTGATTAATTTCCACTTACCCTCGACTACGTAAAGCGTGTATTCGTCCGTTACCCTCTCACTTGTCAAGACTTCTCTGAGGTTCAACTAGGAGTATCGTTTTTTACTTCTTTTCGATCATCCTCTTTGGATCGAGCACCTATATCCATCGCCTCGGCATACCACTCTATTTTCTTAGACGGGATCCTCTCTTTCTAATTGGCTCCCGATAAGTCCAATCAGGACACCCGGATTAGAGCACTCTTCGCAGGCACAAATGCGGTTGGGTCGTCGTTCTTCAGACACTGGTTGCGCGAGTCACTTTGGTGTGGAGGTTGTTCGTGGTTCTTATATTTCTAGGTGGAATTATCCACTCATTTTTTCGACATCACGTGGAAGTTCCAGAACCGTGGCATGAGCTCGTTGATGCGACGGCAGCGATAGGGTGTAGGACCCACAACTAACTTGAGCTAGCCTGCGAACCATCTCATACGTTGAATGGTAGTAGAGGGGGTTTTACGGGTGGGGGAAAGCACAGGACGGAGGACAAGAAGACGCAGAAAATGAATAAATTCCTGCCGAAAGTTTTGCCGTACGCTGTCATTTGGGCAAAGAAAGTGAGTGCGATAATTCAAAAACAATCAAAAAACAATTCTCAGAAAATAACGGACTTTGAATAAAGCGCCGCTGGTAAGCTTACACCTGGTCAGGAAGGGGACGAAATTTCAAACAATGGGAATTGTAAATAATAAGGGATGTTTACACTTACACTGAATTTTGAGGTATATTTTTGTAATTGCCGTCTACTTGTGTGTCCTACGCCCTATCGTTACCAATGCGATAACTGAGTGATTGATACTCATCCAACAACCACCTCATAAAAGACGCCAGTGATGTCATCTCTCTTAAATACCCTGCAACCAAGTAGTGGGGAAATTAACTGTTTGAGTAGTCATCCCCTCCGTTTGTCCGGTTGTCCGCCAACTTCTGTTAGGACGTCACTTTGACTAGATACTATTCTGTCTACACTGTCTCATAAATTTTAAGCAGGTATCATTTGATTATACGCAGCATTCTATGTTTGGATGCTACTAACGATCTGCTCAGTAAAACTGACCGTTTTATTTCCGCTGGAGCGCGGATTTACGAGATTCCTTTATGTTTATTGAGGATGGGGGAAGGTATCTCTTGCCGGGCCAGTCGCTATTGCCTCTGGTCCAAGAGACGAGACCTGTTGGCAATTAATTCTCCTGACAATTCGAAAATTCAGAGGGCACATTGCTGTTCTGACATAAATTGATATTTGAAGAGTGCAGAGACGTAAACTACTGTCAGGTTGGCGTGAAAGCGTTTGCAACTGAAGGCTATTTTAAAACCTCAGGCAAAGTGTAACACAAAAGACAAGAGCGCATTCAACAAACCTCTTTTCTTTGCGTTCTGTGTCATTTTCCCCTCATTTTTCATTCTCCTTTCCTTACTACTGAGAGCGACGTAGTTAGTAGTGGACCCATAGATAACAGTATCAAGCTAATCCCGAAGGTAATTAACTAAGCTTTTTTCCGTTTTAAAATCCGATATTCTGTTGAAAATATGACTCGTTGTTTGAGCGAATTACACTGACCTTATCTATGGTTTTCTCTTGTCTTATTTCAGCACTTTTCCCCAAGATGAGGCCTTGTGATAAATTTGTGTTATTTGTTCGCCAGTCCAAATAAAAGATCCCCTAACAATGACTGAAGTGTGCCACTTTTGTTCATGTTGATGTTCTTGTTATCTCCAGAAATGTTTATGCCTTTTGAATTGCCTGGTCTAACAAACTTATTTTTTCCAAATTCTAGTGAAACATTTGACCTCGCCTGTGATCAGTCGTCTTGCAGTTTTCTAGAGCTAGATCCACCTGAAAATGCAACAGAACCTGCCGCCGCTTCAGAAATCCTCCCACTAGCCAAGGAAGCAATGAACAAACGCAAAGCCTTCCGGCCCTGGCCGAAAAATCGGATCAGAAGAACCGATAAAAGTGCAATTAAGTCAGGGCAAACGGAATCTAGTGCGCCATCGGACATACAAAAACCCTGGTGTGTACCAGCAGGAGACTGTGCACGTGGCCCCCAGAAACAGGCAGAACCTTTTCCAAAAATAGAACTTAACATCGAGGAGCCAACGACTGCTTGTGGGGAAACCTTCGTCCCGAGACTGGAATGCCGCATGAGAAGTCAGGTGGCCTGGGCTGAAAGCGATGGAAGTTTAGTCGTGCACCTGCCCCCTGATGGTCTTTCAAATCAAAATAATCTCCAGACAGTGATAGAACAGACTGCTTCTCACCAGAAGGGACCCCCTTTAATGACTTACGAAGGGGACTCCCCTATTGTGGAGACCCACGTCCATCACTTCTCCGATCAGAGTTCAGAAAGAAGCACCTCCGCGCCTTCGGTGTGGCCAGAGCAGCTATTCGAGACTGCGGCATGTAGTCTGGGGCCTTCGCTAACGTCTGACGACAGCAACAGCAGCCCCTCTGTGCCCGCGTACTTCAAACAACTCAAAAGAGAAACAACCAGTTCTGCTGAGTCTGGCCTAGAGGAGGATGTTGACACAGTGGATGACGTCTGTGCGGCCTTTGATGTCCCCTCCATCGACGGTGAGGCTAGCTCCGACAGAGATCTGGACGAACGCCTCAGTCGAACACTTGAATTCCCCCTGCGTGTCAATTCTTCCGGTCCGCCTGAACTTAGAGACAGCGAGGTTAAGCACTTTGCAGCAACCATCGAGTATGAAGATGAACACAACTCGGATGCGGACGTTGCCATCGAGGAGGATTCACGTACCTCTAGGACGTACTCCATTTCCAAGAGCGATAGTGAGGAGGAGGATGAGGATGAGACTGAAGACCCCTGCAGTGAGGAGGGGTTGTCTCCGTCAGACGAGCCGAGCGCGCAGCAGATTACTCAGCCAGCCACCGCACTACCCCTATCCACACCTTACGACAGTGGGAAGGAAGAAAATGATATTGATCATAATGCTCTCTTTGGCGACAGCATCAGAGACAACAGAGATATCCGCGCCACTTCACCATTATCCTTTCCAGAAAATGATATTACTAACCAACGTCCTGTGTCGCCGTATGAATCTGCTGTCAGCGGACTGCCGGATAGGCAGGGTGGAGGTTCTAAACCCTGTTCCACAAAATCGGTCGATGCGGTATCCGAAAAAGCTACTCTAATCAACCTCCATTACCTCTGGCTGGCCGAACATAAGACTGTGAGCTGCAAGTCCAAAGATACGCGGTAGGTCATGGCAGGGTAAAAGAAGTATGAGAAGGAAGTGTAAGGATGTTTGCAAATTCGGTCTTTTTACTGCCTTCCAAACAGTTACCGGTAAGGATCGGATAAAGGGTCCCAAACAAACACACACACACACACACACACACGACCAACCAAAGGTGTCTGTTTTACGGGAAAAGGTGTATTAAGGATTTTACGAGCGGGACCTGTGTATGCATAGATAATGTCAAAATAAGTATAGATAATTGGTAAATTCATAAGTGAAGAAGAAGAGTCGAGCACTGGAACACTTTGTTTATTGTCCTGAGCTTTCAGACTCGTACAGGAGCTCATCGTCAGAGGTAGCAGCAGCAGAACAAGCGACAGTTATAAGGTATGCAGGCCAATCAGCGATCGACGGCGGAAGACTGGAGGTGACTATGCAGGGCTCTGTACGCCGGCGCAAGATCGATAAATCGATTGACCGAGTTCTCATCCGAGGCCCAGGCTTCAATCAATTCTCGGCCTCTTGTGGTTCCGGTGTGGGCGACTATTTCGGAGGCTGCGAAATTAAATTCGTGACCCATCTCGCAGGTGTAAGCGGCCACTTGTGATAATGCGTCGCCTCGTTGCACAGCCAGCTTATGCTCGTGTATGCGCGATCCGAGCATGCGCCCAGTCTGCCCTGTGTAGTTACAAGGACAATTTCGACACGGAATGCGATACACTACTCCAGATTGCTCATCAGGTTTTAACCGGTCTTTGATTATTATGACCCAATTGCGCAACTGCTGTTCCTGTTCTTCTTCCCTCGTGAATTTCATATCAATTTTCGGACGGAAATTTTTTAATAAATCTGCATACATAAGCGAAATTAAGCAGGACAATTACAAATGAGCATTTAGTGTCTACGACGATCGCTTTTCAAATCTCTGAGCTGAGGTTATTGTAGATAAGGCACCAGACCGTCAACAACAGACGATGAAACACCAAACCGAAATAATCGTGTCGGACTAAAACCCACTTAACTAAGTATAGTAGGTATTCTTTGATGCTTGGGGTCTTTACTCGATCCTTACTCAATTACCAGGCAGAAGGACAGTTTTTCTGAAAACAGTTGTGTACTGCTGCTTCCGAAGCAAGGCATAGAAACAAGGAAAAAGCAAATAGGTCATGCTGATGTCTCACGAAGATTTGACGGCGAGGTTTAGTCCTGCAGTCCCGCTTGATTGATGCCATTTGATTAGCTTCCTAAAATAAGTTTAGTAGGTACGATTACGTTGTCTTTACATATATCACGTGGTTGCTCCTTCCTTACTATTTCAATTCGGCTGGTATCCCTGCCTCGGTGACGGGAGTGCTTGTGCGGCAACCTGGTTTGCACCAGGTATCAGCTCACATACGCTTCCCTGCACGTGCTTCGAGCCCTGCTTGCGATCTCGTTATTATCCTACTCCTGCGAGTGGCCAGGTAGATTTGTTAATAGCACTGTTCGGACGAATTGGAACTCCGTCGGTCCTACAGTGAGTGAGCTAGCTCATGAAATGTCAACCGAAATTCGTTTTCGTTTCGAAACGATTAATTAAATAGAGTTGTCAAGCTAATCCTCATGCAGCATAATTCTATAATAATTCAGTTACCTCGGGATGCCGGCTTTCGAATGAACTTCTTTCCTGCCGCAGGCCAAAAGATGACTACTCAAGTGGCATGAATTTTTCTCATTCATTTTCGATGCCCTTAAACATTCAATTATATTTCATGGGAAGAATGCATAAAAATATACACTGTTTTCCTCGTTTGGTAGAAAACTACGTCTTTTTCCAACTTTAAACTCGAAAAAATTGTATAATTAGGTTTTAAAAAAACTTTTCTAATTCCCGAATAATTTTGAACCCGCTCTGCCGTCACACTTGCATTCAGGGTTTCCAAACTACAAGCCGTTTTCTTTTCGCACACGGAAAACCAAGTATTCATCTACGGTATTGAGAGGGTATTAAGAGGTTCATATAATTAAGCAGTGGATTTGATCCATATTGTTAACTTTACAAGCTACATTGGTAAATGTAAAGACACGATGATTTTTGAACGGGCATTTAACGACATTAAAAAATGTCATAATTATAAACTTTTATAAAAAGAAATTATGTTCCTCCTTCGAGTATAAAATTGGAATCAGACGTAATTTACCACCAAATGAGCAAGAGAATGAACATTTTTATGCATGTTTTCCGTGAAATATAAGGGAATTTTCGAGCGCATCGAAAACCACTGAGAAAATTTAATGCTGCTTAAGCAGTCATTTTGTATAGAGTGTTGTTTTTGCATGCAGCCGAAAAGAAATTCGTTCGAAGGCCGGCATCCCGAGGTAACTGGATTATTATAGAATTGTGCTGTACGATGGTTAGTTTTACAACCCTACTTAATTAATCTTTCTGAAACGAAAACGCATTTCGGAATTTCGGTTGACATTTCATGAGTTAGCCCACCTACTGTACTATAGGGGCCATTTAATGCGAGCTGACACGCGGCTACCTCCGTGGCCTTCCAGTTTTGATTGCATTCTCTTTATCTCCTTGCTCCAACGAGTGGCTGTGTCGCGGGGAGAGTACGTGCACGCCAATTCGGCTACACCAAGCCTCGGCTCACGCGCGCTTCCTTGCGTGCGCTTTGAGCTCTGCCTGCACTCTCTTCCCTTTCCTAATCCAGCGAGTGGTTAAGATTGGTATCTTAACGAAAACTGTTTTAGAAGCTATCCGTATGGTATCAATCAAGTTGGGCTGCAGAACAAAACCTCGCCGAATCGACCTAAATAACCATCTTTAGTACTTACTGTGTCGCGTATTCACTCAAAACACGACCTGAACGGAAAAGGACGATCTACAGAAGAAGACTCGTGGTTAACCACTACAACGAAAAACGCCAAACTGTTGTAAGAATGGCCCCCGAAACTGACCACGCTGAAAGTGTACGGCACCCATACGGGGACATACTGGCTCACGGCACACGTCAGTCAGAAGGCGCAGAGTCCGTGGCAGCCTATTACGAATGGCATACATGGTAGGGATTTGTTGACACGCCTTTGTCGTGTAAGCCATTATGCCCAATCCCAACAGCAGAGGGATTGACAGACTCGGACTGGCAAGGGAGGAGAACGAGAGAGAGAGAGAGCGAGACCATCCTCACGGCTCCTGCTGGGGTCTTGCAGCTCAGGTTGAGAGACCGCTGGATGTACTGAAGTCTTGCCCTTGCTGTAGTGGATTTGAATACCACCGAGGTTGCCGAGCTTTTCACAACTGGGTCAAATGAGTCACTATAAGAGATCTGATGCGCCTGAATCTAGCTCTACGCGCTAGGAGTCGTGGGTTGGAGGGTCGTCAGCTAGGCAGATAGCTCAGTTCTTCTCAGGACCGAGAGTCAGGCTTCAGTGACTCCTTCGTAAGGTGATCTTCATGGCACTCTCACTGATGTGACACCAGAGCTACCTTCATGAAAACTATGTACATTAATTAAGTACCTGGTCGCGCACGCGGTTCGCGTAGACGAGTGTCTAGCTCTGTCAGACACTAGGCCTGAGCCAACCTCTGATCGTCTTGACATCGTCTTGCCATCGAAGATAGCTGAATGCTGAGGAGGAAGTATGGTAGATGCTGCGCTATAATGCTTGCTGTAATCCGATGCGCAAGTCATCGGTGCTGTTCCGATTCTGTAGTGCATGCACTAGATGTCATCGTTTGCTGGAGTAGTTATGGGATTTCTCAGCGTTTTGTTTCGTGTATACCAGCCGAACGGAAGACACTTCTGTGCTTTCGCTTGCTTAAAATGTGCTGTATTAACAGCGAATCTCTATGACACCAGTTTAAACGTGGGCGGGATAAGCACGATTAGAAGAAGTTAGTTGAAATGCGAGATCACCGCCGACGCAGTACCTGTCGGATGTATTTCCCCCAACCAATGCCAGTCGTTCCCATCTCTTGCGCGAACTAAACCTTATTGCTCTTTTTCTGACTCGCTATGCGGGCCTCAAGTGCATCATGTCGACAGTCAACATCTATGGAATAACCACGTTACTTACACTACCCATATACACTAATAGTGTAATCTTAAATGGGCAGTTTCGCCGCACTTCCGACACTGGTGTTCACGCTGCTGCGTGACGCACTTGAGAGGGTTACGGCCCCTAACTTGATCTTCCAGGTTTCTTTGTATGCCATCAGACAGACGGGTACCATATTCAATTCAGGACCACCCTGTCTACGGAACGTCCGCGCCGTGTATGAGCGCATATATGTGTTTCTGGTCTCAGCTGGCGGTCAGGCAGAATAGGCCTGAGACAGTATTGAGTTAAATTAAACGCACACTCTGTTGTCCCTCCTCTCTTCTAGTGATCCTATATCTCTAAAAAAAATAAAAACGTCTTTGTCGTTTTAACTTCATGTTTTTTTCTGTCTGGTTTGGTCATTTTTTGGTTCGAGTAGTGTATTCTGATGAGACGGTTCCGAGGTCCTGGATTGCGCAAAGTTAAGCAGTCATAGGTTTTTCTGCTGATCTTATTAATTTTATTTTCTCAATAGAAGGAAGAAGGTGTCTACGCTCTTCTGCAATTAAACCCATCCTCTTACTCATACATCAATCAACGTAAATTAAGGAGTTAATCTCCTAAAATTGGCAACAGATAGACCACTACTGGGATCTACCAGATAGGTCATAAACGGTTCACCAGTGCTTCGTCATCTGTCATTTTTTGTCGCTGCAGACCGGATATTTATTCGATCAGGAATAGGCACATATCGATCAACTGGCTTCCCAAAACAAACAGGCATTATCTGTCGTTCCACCTCGCTGCTATATATACGTATATTCAATCAGGAATGGGCGCACACCGATCTATCGGCTTCACGAAGCAAACAAACTTCGTATGGGTGATAAAGGTCAAGAACAGTCAATCATGTAGCAGGCCGAAGTCAGCCAAGCAATAAAAGCAGAGGGAGACGACAAAGTCTAGGAGAATCCAATGGATCGGTGTGCACTACTTCCTGATTGAATAACTACCCGATCTGCTGCGACAGAGAATGGCAGGTGGCGAGGCACTGATGAACTTCGGTTCGATGAAGTGCTTAGGACCCATCTGGTAGACCCCAGTGGTGGGTAAACTGCACCAGGTGCGTCTGTGCGCATGTTTGTGTTTCTGGTCCCAGCTGCTGGTGGTCAGGGTTATGATTGGCTGAATGAAGACAAAATAAGTCCGAAACAGTACTGTATAAATCTACACACATTCTCTCTCGTCCCTCCTTGCTGCTATTACGACTTGGCCGACTTCGGCCTGGTGATTGGCTGCCTGTTTGTGACCTTTGCCACCCATAAGGAACTTTTTTGCTTCATGAAGCCAATAGATCGGTGTGCGCCCATTCCTGAGCGGAATGTACGTTCATAGAATATTGTGTGTCTGCACTTATTAGTGTTGCTTGTAAAGTTTACAATATGGCTTAAATCCATTGCTAAATTTTATGAACCCCGTGTTGTCTCCTATTAATAGCGTACAGAAATGTAAAATTTCCCGTGAACGGAAAACACAGCTTGTAGTTTGGAAACCCTGAATGCGATTGCATTGGCAGGTCGGATTCAAAATTATTCGGGAATTTGGAAGGCTTTTTAGAACCGAGTTATACCCTTCCTACAAAAATAAAATTTTAAGAAGACGTAATTTTTTACCAAATGAGTGGCAGAATGAATATGTTTTATACATGTTTTCTGCGAAATAAATTTGAATTTATAGGGGTATCGAAAAGCAATGAGAAGGAGCACTTTTAGCCGATAAGACCTTTTTGAAGGAAGTTCTCTTGCGTGCAAATGATGATATAAGAGGCAGTGGCGACCGTACAGCCCCTTCTTTGTTACAGTCAGACCAAGTGCCAGCGCAGTTGAGTTGCAGGTGCCTGAATGTCCCCAACGAGGAGAAACGGTATTATGCGCGTTCCGTCATACAATCAAGACAGACCGACAGTAGGTGGGCTAAATCATGAAATGCCAACTGAAATTCCGGAATGCGTTTTCGGTTCGAAAAGATTAATTCAGCAGGGTTGTAAAACTAGTCGGCCTGCAGCATAATTCTATGATATTTTGCGTACCTCAGGATGATGAATTTCGAAATAATGTCCTTCCGATTGCATGCAAAAACAACACTCCTTAAAAAATGACCACCTAAACAGCATGAATTTTTCTCATTGATCTTCGGTGCTCCTGAAAGCCCAATTATATTTTATGGAAAGCATGCATAAAAATATTTATTCTTTTGCTGATTTCGTAGAAACTTACGTCTTCTTCTAATTTATACTCGAAGGAGGGACATAATTCGGTTTAAAGGAAGTTCCTAATTGTGAAATGGCCATTCATAAATCGTCATGTCTTTGTATTTGCCAATGTGTCTTGTAAAGTTAACAATATGGATCAAATCCACTGCTAAATTTTATGAACCCCTTTATGGTCCCCCTTTATTACAGTGGCGAAATGTGTGGTTTTCCGTACGCGGAAAATGTACGGCTTGTAGTTTGGAAACCCTGAATCCGAGTGTAACGGTAGAGCGGGTTCAAAATTATTCGGGAATTGGAAAACGTTTTTAAAACCGAATTATGCCCTTCCTTCGGAGATAAAATTAGAAAACTCAATTATCTGCCAAAAGAGCAAAAGAATGAATATTTCTATGTATGTTTTCAATGAAATTTAATTGGACATTTAAGGTATCGAAAATCAATGAGAAAAACTCATGCTATTTAAGTGGTCATTTTTACAGTGTAGTTTTTGCATACAGCGGGAAGAAAGTTCCTTCGAAAGCCGACATCCTGAGGTAACTGAAATATCATAGAATTATGCTGCAGGCCGACTAGTTTTACAACCCTGATGAATTAATCTTTTCGAACCGAAAACGCATTCCGGAATTTCGGTTGACATTTCATGAGTTAAATCACCTACTTTACGAACGCCAATTATACCTGGGTGAATAGTCAGCCGAAAAGAGGATAAACCACACTGAGTCACGAGCTCGTTGTCCTGTCGGTTGCGATCGGGTATACACAATGACCGTTGCGGTCTCCCTTGTTTTCGTCGCTAACATATCATTCTGCCTATATTACGCACCGCTATGAGGCTGCTGTTGGGACTCGAGAGAGAGAGAGAGAAAGAGAGCCCAAAGGCACAGTAGGATGCGTAAATTCCGTAACACGCCAGGTGAGCGTCCCTCTACCCATTAGCAGATTTCAACGCGTTCACTCATGGCAAATAGGTCCACTGCCTTGGACTTTTATCAGAATTTTCATCTTGTTTTATTACCAAATGATTCGCAATGCTCTCTCCCTTTCTTCCTCTGCAGTCCAAATCATGAAAAGCGCTACATCAAGACGCTGCACAATCAGAAACGCCAGCTTAGAGACCTTCCACTTGAATTCCTGTTGGATTCAACCGCAAGTCATGATGGTTCTCAGGTCAGTCTTGTAGCCTTCGATTATTGGAGACTGGAATTATTTCACAAATTGCTGTTGACTCCTCGTCTATAGCGCATTCTAGACACTGATACAGGCAGAGTTTACCTCTTTAGATCTCCTTCGAAATATACCCGTTGCTACCGACAGAAATCTCGAAAAAATATGCTAATTCCTTCTAGCAACTAAAACAAACTGCTACAGGAGGACCCTGAAGATGGGCGATGCAGGAGATATTGATACAGACTAGTCTAAAGACGCTATTTGAGATACTTTTTACATCACTCACTTCTCTGCCCTTCTATTATTAAAGATAAAAAACGAGTTAAGTTTTTATGTGAGGTCAAAGTAGCACGTACGTTGGCATTCTGCATTGCCTCTGTATTGCAAACGCTGATCTTAGATCAGTAACAGCTTAAGCAAACGACATAATCTATTTTATTTCCAAGGACACGTAATGATACATGAAGACGTACCAACACAGAAAAATGAGACTGAAATGTCCATGTCCCGCCTATTAGCCGTCATCAGCCAGCCATACCCGACCCCAGGTTAGTGAACCCGGGGTTTGAACCCGGATTCCTTGTTCATTGAGCGTTAAGTAGTCTAGCATTGTACGACTGAGTCCTGAGTGCGTCTTGTCCCGTTGGTTATGGCCGGGAATATTAATTACGGTGGAGGGGCGTTCACTGACTAGGTTTCAAAACAAGCTCGTTCCGTTGCGCCTTGAAGCTCAATCTATAACCCTCGCGGGCAGTCGCACAGCGACTAGTAGTATGTGAGGAAATAGAGTACCGACAGACATAAGGGGGAACCGGACGGTCGTTTCTGGGTTATAGGCCGTCCTCAGCGGACCATACGCAATTGCGACGACTTATGAGGGTTTCAGATTGGGTCCATAGGCGTTAGAGAATGAGCAGGTTTTGTAACTTGATTGGTGAACACCTATCCGCCATATGCGCAATATTTGACCTACCTAAATTTGGCACCATCGTAGACAGCAGCAACTGCGGTGGTCGATCATGCCACGTTTAGCTCCCATCAGTTCCTCCCAGGTTTATTTATATCTTTATATATTTATATTTACATATATACTTATATCTCTAATGTCGAATAACGGATATACTATATCACTACCGACAAAGAAGAATGAGACTGGAATGGCCATGTCAGGCCTATTAGCCGTTATCAGCCAGCCATACCTAACCCCCGGTTTGTGGATCTGAGGTTCGAGCCCAGATTCTTTGACCATTGATCATTTAGTGGTCCAGCACTGTACGACCGAATCCTGAGCGTGTTGCCCTGTCATTTGTAACCGGAAATATTAATTACGGTGGAGGGGCGTTCGCACAGCTACTAGAAGTATATGCGGAAACAGCGTACTGATAGACACAAGGAGGACTGGGGCGGCCGTTTCTGGCTTACCAGCCGTCCTTAGCTAGCCATACGCAATGACGACTACTTATGAGGGTTTTAGATTGGATCCCAAGGCGCCAGAGAACGAGTAGGCTTTGTAGCCTAATTGCTGAACACCTATCCGCCATACGCGCAATATGTGAACTACCTAAATTTGGCACCAACTGCGATGGTTGATCATGCCCTGCCTGGCTCTCATCAGTTTTGCATACCTACCTGCAACAAAAAACAGCTTAAAATGCCTCGATGTCGGATTCGGGAACCCCCTCCATTACTCACTGCTTTATAGGTTTTGTGGATTTCTCGACTTTTATAGATCGTGAAAATGGATGTCTTTCACGTCGCCCTCAATGCCACCTTCTCCCCTCTTCATTCTCATTGCCCAAATCTCTCCGTTCTGAAACTGAGACAGTGCAGTCTGTCTTCGGCGGCGGCTTCAAGTATATGTAAACTGGGCTGTCTGAAAATCCTGGATTTGAGTGTACGTAGCCAACTTTAATTATTTTTTGCGCTAAGTTCATTCTGCTGTCAAGTCTGTAGAGCTCATGTCCAAGTTCCCAAATTATCCTTCATAGTCCTGTTATAATACTTCCAAGGGTCAAGAAGACCAAGTCAAAATTTCCTTTTACTTTGGTATTTTTCAAAATTATTATTAGAAAGTTTAGAGTCGCTTAATTACGAATCTTGACAATGTCAGCATATCTTGGAGCGTAAATCACGATTTCAGATTTCCGTCAATTCTCCAGGCCTTTTTATAATCGTTTTGGTCAAATGTCGCAATATGGCCAAAATGATTAACAGGAAACACAATCGACTGCTCTTAAATATTAAGGCTGAAAAAAGCTGTTTACTATTTAACTTATTACCTTCTCTACCTTGTCAACAACAAAAGTCAATCGAAAGGCTCCCCGTCTACAGACAGTTCGCTGCACTATGCGAATAAACTCGATTTTATGCTGCATACTTATTACTTTTTAACTTCTTTTGGCAATCCTTTCTGTTTAGAGGTACATTAACCATTTCGGCTTATGTATTCTCTCTGCTGACCTCAGAAGGAAAAACCGGACATGTGTAAAGTGGCATTAAGCAGGGCAATCCTTTAACGTCGGAGTTTCGCAAATCACTGGCCATCGCCCAGAGATTTGCCTTTTCATAATAAATTGAAGCAATGTTTTCCCGGAATAAATTTGAATAAGGCAAAGGCGACAAAGCATGCAGAATTCACCGACGTCATAAATTCCGAGACCTCTCATTCAGCTGCGTACGGTCATTGCATAGTTATATGACAAACTTAACTGTTCAATGAACGACTGACCTAGAGAGATAAAACGTGATAGGTAATCTGAAACATGGGTCTAGAATTCGGGTGCATATGGCGAGGGGAGGAGGGGGAAAGAAATCATTCAAGTATGAGAGTTAGGTCTACAGTGAGAACTTGTCCGGCGTGATTTAGAGTGCAACGCGCGGGCAGCATTCAGTCATGCCGGGGAATGGGGTTGTGGGGACGAATGAAGAGGGCGTACCTGGGAACAGGGTTATGTCCATAATCGATCCTTATCATGGTAGTACCAGGTTTATCACGTGGTCCAACTGCTTACAGAGTTCTAGTTTCCTCCTCCGTATTGCAGCGGCCTCTGCAAAGCGCAAGAGACGCCCGTTCGTCGCCCGAAACAGGACCTTGAATGCAACCATTGGGTCCACTAAGTGCTTTGTGATTGAGCTCCTGGGTACCATATTTTCCGCCTTAAGCAGCCACTTCGGCATGTGTTCAGCTGACCGAGCTGCCAACTGCCTTTGCGTGCGCCTAATGTACTTGCATCCGCAACTACATGCAAACTCATAAAAACAGTTTGATGTGGCGTGCATAGGCAAAATATCTTTAGCTGGTCTAACTGGGATAGCCGTTGTGGTGCTTATGAACAATAATTTAAAGGTGGCATACGTCCTTCCGATTGTGCACCGAAGTCGTCGCTTGATTAAGTTTGACACGTTATCACCCTTGAAGGGGAGGTAAATGGTCACGGACTTCTTAGGTACAGATATTTCTTCAGGAGTTTCTTGTCTGGGATGGCGATATTTATCGATAAATTTCTTCGGATACCCGTTTGCAAGAAAAGCGTTCTTTAGGAAAGTGAGCTCGTCATCGGTCGTATCTAAGGAGCAGATTCTGGTGGCTCTGTTGATGTGGCGTGCATAGGCAAAATTTATTTAGCTGCTTTGTCATATAACTATGCAATGACCGTACGCAGCTGAATGAGAGGTCTCGAAATTTATGACGTCAGTAAATTCTGCATGCTTTGTCGCCTTTGCCTTTTCATGAAAAATCCTGATGGCGTGGGCTTATCGAGCTGCGCCGAGTCAGCCCGAGTCTTAGTGATTCAACTGAATTGAATACTTTCGTCGTGGTCGCGGTTTCCTTGACTCCCTTCGGTCTCATACCGGCACCTGGCGAAGACGTACATGAAAACCAGCCCGCTGTTGTCTTACTGTTTTGTTACTTACATCTTTCTGAAAATGGACCTGATTGGTCACTTGGATACCAGTATTAGGTCCCGGTCGTTAAACGGTAATTTGGCCCTTATAAATACAGCCGAGAATGGAATAAAATACACTGCTATTATTTGCGTAGTTTATATTCCATCCGAGGTAGTCAGGAGGCCCTCCAGCATGTTGAGACCATCGACCAACTCTAATCAGGTTCGTTTAGGTATCGGGTTTTTGTCAGTAATGAGTCCTCCAATACCTCTCGAAAGGCTCTCGAGCCCGCACCCTGTCGTCTTGACATTGTGCTAGCATCGAAGCCAGGTTGATGAGGAAGAATATGGTGCGGTAGATGCTGCGCAAGTCTGTCTCACATTAAATCAATTCGAACGCACGTCATCGGTGTTGTGCGCACTTTATGGTGGGGGCAAGGTGGACGACGTCCGTTGTATCTCTTAGTCAAAGGTTTTGCGTTACAGAAAACTCTAACTGGTATTCTAGGCGATCCTTATTTTAACGCACTGAGAAAATTGTAGCTTAATAGGCTCAACCGTCCGTACTTTCGGAAGGGACGTGCGTGATCACTTGCAGAAAGGTGCACCATGAGGTCGTTTGGAAAGTTTGCCACATTCCTTGGGTTCTTCTTGCACCAGCCCCAGTAAATAAAACTTCTCCGCCTGCAGGAGAATGAAATCGAAGTCTTCGAACTGGACGATGTAACGCGGAACTCGCTTCTCGTCCTTGATCTTTCCAACAATGCCATAGAACGACCAGAGGACATAGCGGGACCCCTCAAGAATCTTGCCTATCTGGATCTGTCATCGAATAAGATGACTTCCTTCGGTATGTGGGCTTCCTGTAAACCATTGAATAATGTATGCGCATACTTTATAAAACCATGGTTTATGTGTCTGAGGGAGCTGTTCTTACTGTTGCCTAGTAAGAAGAAAGTTTACTGTCAGAACGTGTCCCAACATGTAGCCAATCTGTTGGTTTTTATTTGGAAAGTCAGTAATGTTTTAATTTAATACCTGAAGCAGTCTAGTAATGAAATTTTACCCCAGCGTAGTCAAAAATAAACTTTCTATATGATTATGTTTTTGAAAAGGAATAATGCCAAATCGGAACGTACCTATCCTATTGTTGAAGCCTCTGGAAACTTCGTCAGATGCGTTAAATGCAAAAATCGAACAAAAATCCAAATGAATTGCTAAACTAGTCGGCCATAGATATGTCATTTCTTCCGCATTTATTGCCTTGCAGTTCTCCTAGCCTAAGGAATCCTCAACATTACAGTTAGGAAAATGTAGTAAGACGACTTAATGCTCTTTTAATAAACATACTTTCGTTGCTCCTTATGACTGCTTCCACTCAAAGGTGTCATACTTTGAGCGTTTTGGCAACCACTGGTCCTGATCACTTATTGACAGATAATATTTCAAAATCGGATGTAAAAAATATCGCGTTGGGACAAACACACGTAGAACATGCTACGCACTCCACAGCTTGCAACAAATACCATATTTTAAAGCTAAGTAGGTAATTTATTTCAGCCCTGTCTTCAGCTAAGTTTGAAATCCGTGGCGGAGTGCTAATTAGCATCGGATTTTAAGCAGCGGGTTTCAACACTATGCAGACTAGGGACTGCGCTTGGCAAAAGTAAGCTCGATAACAACGACTTCATGACAGTGGTGCTCTAAAATAAAAGAAAAGTTCGGTCAGTCTCGACGATTCCTTAAGCGATCCAGGCACGATTCCAATCGTTTATTAGATAACAAAAATTTCCTTGTATGTGAGATTTTAAGTTAATAACACAGCTCACTGTACACAGCCCTATCTTCATGGTTGTGCCTTTTGAGCTATAGTGAGGTGGGATGTTGCTGCCGTACTTCCGGCTGAGAAAATAGTCAAAATGTTGCCACAAATTCACACAAGGACAGCGTTCATTGATCTCTCTTCATTTTAAAATGTAAGTAGTCCGGTGCCGATCCACGCTGCCTAGTAGCGACGGGTGTCACTGTCAGATGTGATATATTTTAAAACCCATTTGCGGCTTATTGACTGTCACTAGCCAGTGAAGATGAACTGAGTTTGGCTGATGGCCTGGGACGCGCAGGCATCTCATTGGCTGACGTTGACCAATCAGCGACATATTATAAGTCCAGTGCCGGTAATAGCTTTCACTGTTAGATTGCTGTTTCTATGATGACTTTTCGAGTGTTTTTGGACATATTCTCTCCTCAAGCTGTTTGCCGCACTACTGACATAAACAGATATCGTAACGTTCCCACTGATGTAAAGCGGTCCTCAAAGAAATGTCTGTCAGTGTGAGCTTATGAAGGACAGGTTCGATGTGTAAACTGCCTCTTCCGCGCCTCTTGTTTGGTAGCCAATTGCAAAAGTTTACTGAGGCTTCGTTCATTTTTCTCCCAACCAACCTCTCAGACGTGAATAAGTGGTGTACGGTGGCTCCAAACGCAATCTACATCTCCCTGTTGGACAATCTGATCAGTTTCTGCTCGGAATCAGCGCCTCATTTCTCCTCGGAACCGCCGGTCTGTTCGTTCAATTTTACGGGAAACCAAATATCCAGTATTGGCACTAACACGCTCAGCAACGTAGCGCCTGTCTGGTTGAATTTCTCGGAAAACACTCTCTTTGAGGTATGTCAGTGAGTAGAAGTTGCCTTATCTCCCCTCTGATTGGTTGACGTCCGGCCGAGCCCGTCGTCTTCAGATAGTCGGCCTTTTGAGCAATAATATGAGATATGCTGGGAGTATACAAACACACTTATCGCAAACCTGGAACCTTGTGCTAATTTATTTTTATAGCCTGTCTTCTTTGAATTGAACGTGCCACAGACCTATAACGCATTCCTTAAAACTACAATGAGTAACCGATCTCATGAAATGTTAGCCGAAATTCTGAAATGCGTTTCCGATTAGGAAGGATTACTTAGGTGGGGTTCTAATACTGATTATCTTGCGGCATAATCCTATAATATGTCAGACTTGGCAGGATGTCAGCTTTTGAAAATGCTATTTTTTAATCTCCTGTTGAAGCCATACTCGGCAAAACATGACTACTTATGTTGCATGCATGTTTCCCATTGATTTTCGATGGTCTTGCAAATTCAAATATGTTTTCGAGGAAACATGAACAAAAGTATGCTTCTTCTTAGTCGTTTGATAGAGAATCACGTCATCTTGATATTTTATGCCCGAAGAAGGAGTATAATAAGGTTTTAAGAAAGTTTTATAATTTCCGAATATTTTGGAGCCTAATCAGTCGTTGCATTAGCGCTTCGCGATCTCAGTCTACAGGGTGTATGCGTTCCGCGTTAGGAAATTCATATATTCCTTTATGCCTTTTAAAAGATACTATATGGAGACCCCAAAATATCGCAATGGATGCAGACTGTGTTGTACATTTCTTGTGGAGCAGTGGTAAACGGACAGGTATGATGTTACATGCATGGACATTGCACGGTCTTAAAAAGTCTCATAAGTATAAATTGTTTCAAAACCTTATCATACTCCTTCTTCGAGTATCAACTGTGACGTTGACGTAATTTTCTATCAAACGACTGAAAGAGCACTGTTTTGTTCCTTTTTTTTTAAGAAATTTATTCGAATTTGCAAGGTCATCGAAAATCAATGGGAAAAATGCATGCTACTTCAGCAGTCATGTTTTGCCGATATTAGAAAGCAGCATTAGAAAGCAGCATTTTCAAAAGCTGACATCCCGCCAAGTCTGAAATACCATAAAATTATGCCGCAAGATAATGAGTATTAGAACCCTACCTAAGTAATCCTTCCTTATCGGAAACACATTTCAGAATTTCGGATAACATTTCATGAGATCGGTGATGAGGGTTTATCGCCGTTACCTGCAGTGGCCGCCCAAAGTAGAGGGTAACGTTCAGAGATTTGATTACTTGATTTAGCAGAGGCAGTTATGCCTGAGCTACATCGATTTCCAGTCCACGATGGTAGAGGACCTTGATTTTCTTTGGGACACCATGTCACTGGGATGCTCTGAAGTTATTACCTGAATGAGAAAGAACATTGATAAAAGAATACTTCTCTCGATACCCATACAACTTCCGGTCAGGACATGCAGGCCCTGATAGGCATCAAGCGAAAATATCAGGCATTTTAAAAGACGGCTGCCTCTGAAATGGCACTACCAACAGAGAAAAAAAGATGCTGGAATGCCCATTTTTGGCTTATTAGCCGTCATCAGTCAGCCATACTCAACTTTAGGTTTCGCACCCCCGAGGTTCCTATCAGCGATCTGTTGGTTAAAAACTCAACGCCGTGACAATTCAGCCACAGGCTCGCTGTCCTGTCGTTTGTGATCGACTTTATTAACGCCCACCAACAGGGTTGCAAAATCTGGGACTGGGTATGGCTAGGTGGCGACGGTTAGCAAGTCGGAAACGGCCATCCCAGTCCCCCTTGACTTTGACGGTGATACTTTTCTGCCTATAATACGCACCGCTGTGCGATTACAAGCAGGGCTCGCAAATGGTCTCCAAGACATAATGCGGGACACATGAGTTCCGTAGCGCGATCAGTGAGTGCCCCTTACCATTGTGCATTCCCAGTCGCAACCGACAGGGCAACGAGCCCGTGGCTCAGCGGGTAGAGGCGTTGTACATCTAAACAACAGGTCGTGGGTGCCAGCCCTCGGTGTTCCAGACTTCCACGTTGGGTATGACTGGCTGGCGACGGTTAACAAACCAAATATAGTCATTCCAGTCTCCCTTGTCTTTGTCAGTGATGTCATTCTGCCAATATTAGGTATTATTATATATTATGTACATATAAGAAAGGTGAAGTTCTTTGGGAAACGGCAAAATTTTATTGTGAATTTTCGAGACTGGTTCCCCAGCTCGTCTTCAGACAACGGGCGTGCAGAAACAATTAACTTCTAGACTGAGTCTGGCAAAAGGATTCCATGATTGGTTAAGGTCGTCATCTCGGGATTGGTTGACTCAGTTTGAATCTGTCCTTAACGATTTTGTATGTGGCATCTAAATCGATATGCCGGTTGATGCATGCCTCATCTGAGTGCATTGTCTCCAGGAATTCGCGGCCTTTCCTTGTTTGGCAGGCGCCAACAATGCGAGTGTTTTCCCATGCGAATTTATGCCCAGTGTCCAGTGTGTGCATGGCCACCTGGGATAGATGGTCGCGTCTCTTCACCGATGGATCACTTCAGACATCAGTTTATCGCAAAGAGGCGTATTCAGAGGTCATCCTACACTTTGAGAGTAACCACCCTGTCTCTCACAAACGGAGTACAGTCTACAGCCTTCTGAATCGAGCCAAAACTCACTGCTCTGATGAAACAAGTTATAGAGCAGAAATGAAATACCTGTACAAACTGTTCTCCCAAAATGGGTACCCGCATGATTTTATACGTCAATGCATGAGGCACCAGCAACTCAAGGAAAAAGGTATTTCCAATGCTGCGGACGCTCAGGCGCCAAAACTAACCACATGGCGAACTCTCCCATACGTCAAGAATGTATCTGAATTAGTCGAAAGACAATTGAAAAAGTACCAGATACACGTAGCACACCAGCCGACAACTACCTTACGCACACAGCTTGTACACCCTAAGGACAATGTTGGCTATCTGGAAAGAAAAGGTGTTGTCTATAAAATCCCATGTTCTAGTTGTGATGCCGTTTATTGTGGCCAAACTGGGAAATCTGTCTCAACCCGTCTACATGAGCATCAGTTAGCGGTGAAGAGACGCGACCATCTATCCCAGGTGGCCATGCACACACTGGACACTAGGCATAAATTCGCATGGGAAAACACTCGCATTGTTGGCGCCTGCCAAACAAGGAAAGGCCGCGAATTCCTGGAGACAATGCACTCAGATGAGGCATGCATCAACCGGCATATCGATTTAGATGCCACATACAAAATCGTTAAGGACAGATTCAAACTGAGTCAACCAATCCCGAGATGACGACCTTAACCAATCATGGAATCCTTTTGCCAGACTCAGTCTAGAAGTTAATTGTTTCTGCACGCCCGTTGTCTGAAGACGAGCTGGGGAACCAGTCTCGAAAATTCACAATAAAATTTTGCCGTTTCCCAAAGAACTTCACCTTTCTTATTATGTACATATGTATGATTCCATGTAAACATTAGAGACTGCGGAGGGAGCTGCATTTGGCAAGGTCATAATTTAGACCGGGGTTACTTGTTTGGCAGAGCGTTTTTGTTGAGCATAAGAGTTATACATCTAAGAACCTTGTAATATTACGAATGGCAATCCTCTATACTGTGACCACGTAGAGGAGAACGATATTTTTACCACTCACTGATAACAGCAAATATATTTAGGGACTCTTTGAAGGCATTTGCAATGGCAGAATGGCACTACCGGCAAAGACTAGGGAGACTGGAGTGAACTTTGCTGGCTTATTAGTCGTCGTCGGCCAGTCCTACCCAACCCCAAGGTTTGTAAGATCTGGAGACCGATCCCGCCACTTGTAAGTTAGAAGCCCAACGCCTCTACCCACTGAGCCACGGCTCGTTGTTCTGTTGGTAGCGATCGGATATACGCAGTATTAGGAGGGTACTCACCGATCACGCTACGGCATTGACTCGTCCCGTCGTGCCTGTGGGCTCCCGCTCGAGCCCCGCCAGCGGCCGCACAGCGGCACAACCGAAAGGCCAACGAGCCCGTGGCTCAGTGGATAGAGGCGTTGGACTTCTACTTGACAGGTGGCGGGATCGAGCCCCGTGTGTTCCACACGTCAAGGTTGGTTTGACGACGGTTAAAACGCCAGCAATGTCCGTTCCGGTTTCCCTTGTCTTCGTCAGTGATGTCACGAGAGAGAGAGAGCCCAAGGCACGACGGAACTACTGAGTTCCGTAGCGCGAACGGTAAGCGCCTCTTTACTATTATCTCGTAATTGAAACAAGCGTGAATTGGCACCCTGTCAAAATTCTCTCCAATATACCCAGTAGGTCTTCTTCGGGGTTTCTGAATGATCAAAACAGGCCTTTCAGTTTTTCGGTAAATCTCCTTTTCCTCCTCGTCTCAGCTGGAGACGTTTGCGTGGAATTTAACGGCCGAAAGACTGGGTGTCTCGTGAAGGATGTAGGTAGTTTAAAACAAAGATTCAACCTGCAACACCAAGATTCACATCATATCATCCGCAAAAATACAATGTGAGGAGGCCCTCCCATGGTCGTCTGGAATTATATGATCTACCAGCCACTCTCTTGGTTAACAGCTTTCCCCATCTCTTCTGTCCGTCGTGATACGAAGCTCACAAGTAGCACTTATCATATTGGTTTTCTAACTGCAAATGTCAAACAAAGCAGGCACAGTAGCTGGCATATATCATGAAATGCTAAATGAAATTTCGAATTGTTTTTATTTTTGATTAGAAAGAATTGCTGATGTGGGAATTTAATAATAAGTATAGGGCAGCGTAATCCCAAGATGTTTCACTCACGACAGGATGGTTACCTTTCAATGGGCTTCTTTCCAACTGTCTATAGGAAATGCACTCTTTAAAAACTGAGTATTAGGGTAGTATGAATTATTCCTCTCGTTTCCGATGCTGTTTAAAATTCAAATATATTTTATAGAAAACTTGAAAAAGAACACTCTTTCTTGTGCTCGTTTGATTGTCAATTATGCCTTCTTCAAATGTTATACCCCAAGAAAGGGTAAAACTTTGTTTCTAAAATCGCTGTTCATTCCACAGTAATTTTGAATCTGACCTGCGATCGCACTTGTGCTTAGAGTTTCTAACCTGCAGGCTGTAGGTTTTCTGTAGAAAAAAATCATAAATTTATCTACATTTTTAAAAAGAGGTCATTTCGGACTCATGGACTTTTTTGGATGTGGATTATGTTGCATAATTCATAAGCGACGTTATTAAAAGGGCAGATACGATGCCACATGAACACATATTTTGCAGTCTTCAGATGTCTCATAATTACAGACATTTTGTAAAAAATAAATATACATTTTGTTCATGTGTAAAATTGCAATAAAACGCAATCTGGTACCAGATCAGTACAGGAAAAAGATATTTTTGCGCATGTTTTCAATAAAATATACTTGAATTTAGGAAGGCATAGATAACCAGTTTGAAACTACTATTCTACGTAAGCAGCGATTTTTGCAGGCAACCGGAAAGAAACTCATCCGCAGTCGGCATATTGTTGTAACTGACATGCTTTGGCATTGTCTCATGACAATAAATATTTTTCAGTCTCGCCTAAGTAATCCTTCTAAGTCGAAAACACATTCGATAATTTTGATTAAAATTTCATGAAATAGGCCAGCTGCAATAGTGTACAGTAGGTGAGCTAACTCACGAAATGTCAACCGAAAATTTGAAATGCGACTTCGTTTCGAAAAGATCAATGAACTAGGGTTAAAAATTAATCGTCATGCAGCATAACTCTATAATAATTCAGTTATCTCAGGATGCCAACTTTCGAACAAACTCCTTTCCGGCGGCATGCAAAAACCATACCCTGTAAAAAATGACTACTAATGCAACAGGAATTTTTCTTATTGATTTTCGATGCTGTAAATGTGCAATTATATTTCATGGAAAACATGCATAAAAAATTCATTATCTTGCTCAACCGGTAGAAAATTACGTTTTATTTAATTTCTTACCCGAAGGACGGGTATAATTCGATTTTAAAAGTTTCTAATTGTGAGATTTTTTAATACAGCAAAATGACCGTTCATAGGCGTCATGTCTTTGCATTCACTCATGTTGCTCGAAGGAAGGGTGCAGTTCGATTTTCATAAACGTTTCTAATTTCCAAATAATTTTGAGCCCGTTCTGCCTTCAAACTTGTATTCGTGGTTTCAAGACTACAAGCAATGTATTTTCCGCGTGGGGGAAATCACACATTTCTCTACGGTCCTGAGAGGAGATCATACGGGGTTCATAAAATTATGCATTGGATTTGATCCATTCTGTTAACCTTACAAGACATATTTGGTAAATGCAGAGACATGACGTTTTATGAACGGTCATTTCACGGTATTTAAAAGTCTCATAACTAGAAAAATTTTCAAACCGAGATATGTCCCTCCTTTGAGTATCCGATTGGAAGAAGACGTAATTTCCTAACGAGTGAGCAGAATAATGGATATTTTTGTGCATGTTTTCCAGGAAATATAATTGAATGGTTAAGCGCATTGAAAATCAATGAGAAAAATGCATGCTACCTAAGTAATCATTTTTTACACGATTTAATTTTTGCATTCAACCGGAGGGAAGTTCTTTCAAAAGCCTGCATACTAAGGTAACTAAAATATTATAGAAGTATGCTGCACGATGATTAGTTTTAAAACGCTACTTAATTACTTTTTTCGAAACGAAAATGCATTTCGGAATTTCGGTTGACATTTCATGAGTTAGCCCACCCACTCTATGTGTTATGCGTACAAGTATATTTAATTCCATTGTCGAAAAGACAGAAACGTTCACTTAAGGCCGCAGCATCTATTTCCTCTCAGGTGGATCCCTCCGCATTCACCAGCCAGCAGAGTTCTGATTACCGTTTTACTCTTCTTCGTATTAGCTGCCTTCACGGGGACTTCATGCGCCTGTTTTGCATGAACTCATTCTGGACGGGAACCATCTTGATTCCATTGAACCGCTTGCACGTTCCTGGCTGCCAAATCTTTGCCTCCTGAGTGTAAACGAAAACCGGTGAGTTAGACAAATCCGCGCTACGCATTACTACATACCTTTGCAATTCCCAGCTGTGCTTCTGGTCAAGCCACATTCTACTAACTAATTCTGAGCAGTTCATTTGAGGGCATTGAAACGACAAAAAAACACTCCACACTTCGTGTAGTTGTGGTTGGCAGGAGTATGGTTTGTGGCTGGGGTTGCTTAATCCAGGGAGCAACTACGTTAAAAGAAAATAACTGGCGATATTTATTTGTACGTGCCAGAGAAAATAAAAAGTCCTCGCGGTGACTGTTGCGTGGGGGCGGTCAAGATGCCGTACGTGGTAGTCATCGAAGTAAAAATACGACAATACAATACTTTTTTGACGATGCCTGAAAAGGGGCATTAAATTCATTGACTATTACCTCTATATGGTAAAAAATATGGTCCCCTTTTAATTGGTGACCATATTAAGGATTGAAATTTTTGATATCACAAGGTTCGTGGATGTTTGAGAGAGAGGAATTCGCTTTATTTTGAAATCATTTATTCACAGTTTTCAGAAAAAAATCGGCTCCATTCACTATGGGCAGTAAATAAATTAATAGATTACTCAAGAATCTAAACGCTTAACACAAAAGGGACGATTCTTATGGGGCAGTTCAAGTCTTAGCTTCTGTATTTCTATCTCTTTACACGTAAGATAGCGCGTCAGGAATGACAATACAGAAGCTCGAAAGGCCGATGTGCGACAAGACATAAGTCGGAAGCTGCGGCGCATCGAGCGGGAAGACTTCGCATAAATAAGATCAGAATGCAGGGGATGGGCAACGTCATCTATAATCCGACCAGCAAATTGCTTGACCGTATTGGAATGTCGTTGCAGGATAATATCGACTAAAAAAGATAAGAAACACCAGCGGCAGAAGAGAGCATTCGGAGGACTCGTTTTAAAATTAAAAAATCTTTTTTGAGCAAAGCAAGAAAAATGACAGGAGAGCAGTATAGGATAAGAGGAAGAACGCAGGCATCAATGAATCGCCAGACTAAGGGTTGGGGTGTGTGGTAGGAACGTAAACGGCGAATGTAATAAATGCTCAGCAAATGCTCCTCGGACTAAGTAACCTCGGCCATAAGCCATAGGCTTGCCGTTGTGTTATTGAGTAGGGCATGCAAGACAAATACAGTTTCTTCAAAACACCATTTCTCTATAAGAAAGGCCTCTATTACCCCTATTTACGCATTATAGGTGACCTTGCGCCATAGTTCTGGGGACGAGTGTACGTGTCCATGATTGATCAATTCTCAGTCTTGCTCCTAGCAACTCAAGGTCTGGTTTTCTACCATTGATTATTTACAGTAGGTAGGCTAACTCATGAAATGTCAAGCGAAATTCCGAAATGCGTTTTCCTTTCGAAAAGATTAGTTAAGCGGAGCTGTAAAACCAATCGGTCTGCAGTACAATTCTATAATAATTCAGTTGCCTAGGATGCCCGCTTCCGAATGAATTTCCTTCCGGCTGCATGCAATGACTACACTCTGTGAAACATGACTACTTAAGTAGCATGAAATTTTGTCATTGACTTCCGATGTCCCTAAATGTCCAATTATATTTCAAGGAAAAACACGCATAAAAATATTCATTCTTTTGCTCATTCGGTAGAAAATTATGCCTTCTTCCAATTTTATACTCGAGGGAGAGAGATAATTTGGTTTTAAAAAAGTGTCTAATTGTGAGACATTTTAATACCGTGAAGTGGTTTAATGGGACCCCGATGGGTCTCTATATTTACCAATGTGGCTTGTAAAGTTAACAATATAGCTCAAAGTCACTGCTAAATTTTATGAACCCCATGTGGTTTCCTCTTAATACCGTAGAGAAATGTGTGGTTTTCCGTACGCGGAAAATACATGGGTTGTAGTTTGGAAACCTTGAATGCAAGTGTGACGGCACAGCGGGTTTGAAATTATTCGGGAATCGGAAGTCCTTGAAAACCGAATATTATCCTTACTTCGAGGATAAAATTGGAAGAAGATGTAATTTGCTACCGAATGAACGGAAGTATGAATATTGTTATCTATGTTTTCTATGAAATATAATTGGACATTTGGGGACATCGGAAATCAGTGAGAAAAATGCATGATATTTAAGTAGTCATTTTTACAGAGGGGTTTTTGCATGCATTTGGAAGGAAGTTCATCCAAAAGCGGGCATTCTGAGGCAACTGACTTATTACAGACTTATCCTACAGACGGATTAATTTTCCAACCCTGCTTAACCAGTATTTTCGAAACGAAAAAGCATTTCGGAATTTCGCTTGGCATTTCATGAGTTAGCCCACCTACTGTGCAACGCTTGCCGACTAGGGATACCTGACCATTCTAAAATGTCCTTCAGTCTGCGAATACGTATGTCTCATTTCAGATTATCCGGCCTACCGAAATTATGCCTGCCGAAATTGTCAGCACTCTACCTTCGCCGGAATCATCTTGCCGGTACCGTCTGTTTTATGTAAAACATTTTCGTCTCCAGATCTCAGGGCCTTCACCGACGCGGTCAGGCTACTGCCTGCGGTACAAATCCTGGATATTCGTCAGAATCCGCTCTCAACTCGCCCTGATGCACAGTAAGTTGTTTTGTATCAGCGTCCGCTTTTCAGTCTTGTGCATGACCGTTTAACTGGCGTCAAGTAGCGATAGAATCTTGTCTGGTGGGGATACCACTCGCCATATTACAATACTATCATGACTTTGTGACAAGCTATAGGTAATCGACGAGTTAAATTGGCGTCTAATCACAGCCAAAGGCGTTGCACCTTAATCGTCTGCAATTATTCATTTGTCTTCGTTGAGGGTCACTCGATCATCGGCCACCAGTGGATGCGACGGCTGTTACGTAGGTAGGCCAACATAGGGGATTGTCGGCACGCCCAGATGCAGCTCCACACCGCGCCAGTTGTGATCCAAACTGCCGTCTTGTAGTGCAAAATCGTGACTAGTGTACTTTGTGAACCAGGAGGTATGGTGGCAAGCCAAGATGTCAGTTATCGCCTTGCCAACCAACTGCGCCCTCTCCTGCCTCTGGTCTTCTTGGCACTGTCATGACATCGGACACCGGTGGGGGGAGGGGAGGGTGTGCGATAAGTGCTTCGCAAGTCTACTACAGTTGGATCAATATGAATTATTCAAAATCTGCCAAAACACCTATGAATTACGGGAGCCTAGTGGTCATCTAGTGGATTCTAGGTGGATTACTTAGGAAATCCTGCTTGGGCAGTCAACTTACTGTATCAGATTTGGTGGATTCCGGATGTTGTAGTAGGTTGGGCGGGTAACTTGACCCAAATGTGACTAAACTCGCGTCGTCCGGCGAGGCCTCGTAGCTCAAGTGGTTAGAGCGCTGGCTGTACTAAAGCCCTTCCCCTTACTGCGTGCGTTCGAACTCCACCGAGTAGGCGAGTTTTTCACAGTTGGGTCAATAGGAATTATTGAATATCTGCCAAAATACCTATGTACTACTGTTGTAATTTAACTCACGTGCAAGGCATCGTCCCCTCCCTCCTCTTGCTGTGGAGTACACGGTGGATATCGTCAGTAACCACGGTCGATCTGTCGTACTAGAAGGCCTGAAGGTTAGATGCAAGAGTGCCTTATTGCGGCCACTTTTATGATGACGATGTCAGTAGGTTCCTTTGAAACTACTGAGCTACGCTCCCATCTCGCTGGCACGACATGCTCGTATCTTGCAAAAACACTGGCCACTCGCTTGTTAATTTGTCAACTCTGAAACGTGAAGCAATTTTTCCCCAAAATGAATTTAAATCAGGCATGGACAGCAGAATTTATTGGTACCAGTAAATTTGGCGACGGCTTATCAAATGCAGCCTGTCGTTGCATAACACAAACAAGTGAGAAAGGTACAGAGGTTTGAACTTCGACAAAAAATTCAATGTAAAACGGCAATGTCATCGTATACTGCACGTAGACTAATCAATACAATGGTAACTTGAAAACGCAAGATAGGAAAGAAAATGGGGAAGTAAACACGCCGAGGGATTTCGTAAATCAAAAGTGCTCAGATCTACCAGGGCAACCTGAGGATGACCACGTGGTCTAACTGTTTACATAGGTCGGGTTTCTCCCGCCGTATGAAGGCTGCCTCCAGGTAGCGCAGTAACCGAGTTGTTCGTGGTCGAATTAATACTCGAAAAGACGTTTCGGGGTCAACCGAATGGCCACTATCAAGGAGATTTTTTGTAATAGAAGACCGTGGAATCGTATTCTCCTGCTTTAGAAACCATTTAGGCAGGTGCTCAACTGACCTGGCTGCCAGTTGCTTTTGTGTTCGCCCAATGAACTTACCTCTACAAGTGCATGTGAATTCGTAAACACAATTTGACGTGGTGTGCGATGGCAAGGCATCCTTCGCCCGTGGAACTTGTATAGCCTTAGTAGGGCTGCAGAATATGAGCTCCGCTGAGTTTTAAGTTCTTTCAATAGCGCATCTCAATCGCCGCTTGATTGTATTTGAGATGTTGCCGGCGTGTTTACTTCCCCATTTTCTCTCCTATGTTGCGTTTTAAAGTAACCAGTTTATTGATTAGTCTATGTGCAGTGTGCGATGACCTTGCTGTTTTACATTGATTTTCTCTGTCGAAGTTCAAACCTCTGCATGTTTCTGACTTGTTATCTGTCTTATGCAACGACAGGCTGCAGTTGATAAGCCGTCGCGAAACTTACTGGTACCAATAAATTCTGCTGTCTATGCCTGCTTTAAATTCTGAAACTAGTGGCGGTATGTAGTCACCACAAGGAAGAAGACTCCGTCTAAGTTCTAGACAGGTTATTTCCCTGATAGTGTCTGATTTCATTGTTCTAAAATCCTAGCTCTTCATGTATTTTATTTTGACTTGTAGGTACACTATTCTCGGTGCCCTTCCATCCATACTGCTGCTACAGTGTACAGAAAAACCCTCGGAGTCTTCGAAACCTGTGGAAGCAACGATGTTTAATGATCACTTGCGTGGGTGTCAGGCTTCCCTAATGAACGCCTTTTCCCATCCCCTCTCGGAGGCCCATGAGGAGGATCCATTCATCTCTAACTGTTATCACTTCACGAAGGCTTTTCGAAGAAAAATGTCGCATATAAGGAAATATTTTGCGTGAGAGTATATGCCAATACTGATTTTTTTCAATTTCTATAACTGTAGAGCTCTGTCGTCTATCGAAAGTCTACACCTAAGGGGATTTGCGCATTCGCGCTTCCCAGGGAAGCAGTACCAACGATGACGACGGAGACTGGGATGGTCATTTCTGGCTTATTAGCTGTCGTCAGCTAGTCTCATAAGTCGTTTTTAGGGCACACGTATATTAGGATTGGGTCCATTTCCGTCTTAATTCAATCGTAACAGACCTATCGGACAGTAAATATGACAGCCATGATTGTGATAGTGGCTACTGTGGTAAGGTAATGGTGGTTGTGGTGGTTGCGGTAGTAGTAGTAGTATTAGTAGTAGTAGTAGTAGTAGTAATGGTCATGCCCCCCAAACGGGCCACGTGGTAGATGCGCTGGACCAACATGGG
>CACRXP010000155.1:519761-578812 GCA_902702965.1 Spirometra erinaceieuropaei
CTGTGATACTTCCTTGAAGGGCTCTAGATTCGGCCTCAAGAAACAGTGACTCGTTACGCGATTGGTGAACGATTTCTGTCATAACTACACACATATGTTCTTTCCATTTCCAAAGAAAGCAGTGATGCTCATTTCTGTACCTCCTCGGGGACAGTAAGAGCTTTTGGGAGAGGGCAGCAACCGGTTAGCATAACTTCAAACTACTTTGTGCGTTCACAGGTGGCTGATTTAGGAGCGATCTCCAGCAAAGAGCAAAGGCGAAATGAGCAAACTTGAGGAATAAGGAATCGCGAAGAATGCAGCAGCACTACCGATTTTGTAAATCAGTTATCTACGAAACGTTGATAAGCCGTATCAGTACTAGGTCAGGGTGATTGTTTTTCTACTGTGTTGAATTACTGTCGGTCTCGGAACCCCGTGTTTGCCGGTGGTTTGTATAAAATCCATTTTGACAATGCTTTATTGTCGAGACACCTGTACAGAGGAAGAGGTCGCTTGAGTTGATAATGTTCCCCATCACTGAACCGACTGGATCGCCTTGCGCGCAAAACAGATTGTTGACACAAGCGCAATGGTGACTTTCAGGAACCAGTTGAGGAAGGCAAAGCAACCATAGCTCTTCCTTCTCAATGGCGAATGTTGTTCGTCAGTCCCCAAAGCTTTATTTTCTGTCTGGCAAAATCCGCAAATACTTATGCTGGAAGGGTGAAGGAGATTGGTCACTTTCGACTCCAAGGATAAGTCAGTCAGTAAAGTCATTCCACGTGGTCGTTATCTGGGTTGTCGTAACTTAATCGAGTTTTGGGGTGACTACGATGTTATGGTCCACAAGTTCTGGTTGTGCTGCCTGTCACGCAGAAGCAACAACGGCTGTTTTAATTGAAACCCCGAACACTTTCCGAGTTGTCAGTATCGAGTTGTCAAGTCCTCAGAAGTAGATTAGAAATCGTATGACATGAACTTCAGATGTGCTAGCTCATGGAATGTTAGCCGAAATTCTCAAACACATTTCCGATTCTAAAAGATTACTTAAATGTGGTTTTAATATTAATTAGAATGCAGCATAATCCTATAATAATTCAGTTACATCGGGATGCTGGCTTTTTGAAAGAACTTCTTACCGGCCGCCTGCGTAGACTACACCCTGCAAAAAATGAATACTTATGTAGCGTAGAAATTTCTCATGGATTATCGACGGCCTTATAAAGTCAAATATATTACATGGAACACATGCGTAGAGTATTCATCCTTTTGCTTATTTGGTGGAAAATTACGTTTTCTTCCAATTTTATACTTGGAGAAAAGGTATCATTCGGTTTTAAAAGAGTTTTTAGTTATGAGATTTTTTAAAACGGTCAAATGCCCGTTCATAAAACACCGTGTCTCTACATTAACTAATGTTGCGTATACAGCTTACAATATGGTTCAATTTCACGGCTAAATTTTATGAATCCCACATGTCGTCCTCTTAATAACGTATAGATATGCATGATTTTCCGTACGCGGAAAATATACAGCTTGTAGTTTTCAAACCCTGGATGCAAGTGTAACGGCAGGTCGGGTTCAAAGTTATTCCGGAATCAACAACGTTTTTAAAACTGAATTCTGCCCTTCCTTTGAGTACAAAACTTGAAAAAGCCGCAATTGTCCACCAAATTAGTAAAAATTAATATTTTTATGCGTGTTTTTCATGAAATATACTTGACTTTTTAAGCACATCGAAAATCAATAGAAAAAATCCATGCAACATAAGCAGTCACTTTTTATAGGGTGTAGTTTTTAAAGGCGGCCGGAAAGAGGTTCAATCAAAAGCCCGGGTCCTAAATTAACTGAATTATTATAGGATTATGCTGCCCGGTAACTAATATTAGAACCCTACCTAGGTAATCTTTTCTGGTCGAAAACGCATTTCAGAATTTTGGTCATCATTTTATGAGTTAGCTCATCTGTTGTTTGTTGTGCGATATTCATTGTTACTTCCCTAGGTAAGTAATCCTCTCAAACCAAAACACGCTTTAGAAGTTCGTAAAATATATAAAATAGCAGTTGGAAAATCCCAGACCTGTCGACACGCAGTAACCCACTGTAGGTCGTCCCTTCGCGCCTGCGTTTCGGTTCATTTGGGCCTTTTTCTAGATTTATTTTGAGAGTATATCGTACCTCACGGGACCGAACAATCCCTCTTTGCAGACCTGGAGGACTTCAGTAGGCGCTCGCAGGACTACCGAATGCGTCCCGCACTTTTTACCAATTCTGCCTGCAAAGGGGATTCGACGCGCTTCGGATCTGAAACCCAGACCAATGGCCTCAGATGCAGCTGGTCACCGGATGAGCCCGCTATCTGCACCACCCCGCCTTCTCACCGCTCCACCCTCAGCTGCCCCATAGCAGCTGATAACCGCCTCACAAGGCTCCCTGAACTGCCCCGTCCCCACCGTGACAGAAGGACTGACAAGGTAATTATTGTTGATAGAAGTGGACAGGCCAGTTCCAGGAAGCAGTTCAGTTAAAGAAGATGCGATCACTAAAACAAGAAGTTTGTTGACCTGACGTTTCGGATTCTCACCTGAACCCATCATCAGAGACAAAAGCAGACGAAGGTAGTGGAGGCACAAAGACTGCAGTATTTATTGACGTAGCTGCCGTGAGGCTACATGCGTACAGTGCGTGGCCGATCTCACGAAATGTTGGCCGAAATTCTGAAATGCGTTTTCGATTAGGAATGATTACTTAGGTGGGGTTATAATAATGACAAGTATGCAGCATAAGCCTATAGCATTTCGGACTCATCATGATGTCGCCTTTTGGATGCACTCCTTCTTGACCTTCTGCAAAACTGCATTTTGTAAAAAATGGCTACTTAAGTAGAATGCATTTTTCCTATTGATTTTCGATGGTCTTGTAAATTCAAATATATTTTATAAAAAACATGCACAAAATTATGCTTTCTTTTACTTTTTTGATAGGAAATCATATTGTCTCGATATTTTATGCTTGAAAAGGGTGTATTGAGATTTTACAAAATTTCTAATTATGAGATTTTTAAGACCGTGCGATGTCCATGCATACAGGACCGCACATATCCGTTTACCAATGCTCCTAATGAAATGCACAACAGAGTCCGGATCCATTGCGGAATTTTAGAAAATCTATGTGGTTTACTCTTAAAGGCATAGAGGAATACATGATTTTCCTTTCGCGGAAAGCATGCACCTTGTAGACTGAAATCGCCAAACGCTAATACAATAGCAGATCAGGCTCAAAATTATTCAGGAATTGAACAACTTTTTTAAACTTAATTACACCCTTTCTTTGAGCATACAATAGCAAGGCAATGTGGTTTTCCACCAAAGGAGTACAAGGAAGCATATTTTTGTGCATGTTTTCTATAAAGTGTATTTTAATTTACAAGACCGTCGAAAATCAATAGGAAAAATGCATTCTACTTAAGTAGCCATTTTTTACAAAGTGTAGTTTCTGCAGGAGGTCAAGAAGGAGTGCATCCAAAAGCCGACATCATGATGAGTCCGAAATGCTATAGGCTTATGCTGCATACTTGTCATTATTATAACCCCACCTAAGTAATCATTCCTAATCGAAAACGCATTTCAGAATTTCGGCCAACATTTTGTGAGATCGATCGCGCACTGTACTATAACTAACAGCACTCGTGATCATGCTGGGGTCGTAATTAAGGCGATGATGGCTCGTCAGTCCGCGTCCGAATCGTTGATTGCCGCCTTTCCATCATACGTGTTGGATGCCAGCGTGAAGATTGCTCGGTAGTTTGGTTCGCCGTCACTGGGATTATTGCTCGCCCCCCCCCCCCCTGTATGACTGATTCCCTTGCTCAGGAAATGTCTCAGTACCGAATATGGTCAGGAGAGGTTACTGCATTTGTTGGTGGATTGCGGGAAATGACCTCCCGGTACCATATTCGGTGCTGAGACATTCCCTGGGTAAGACAGTCAGCCGCGGAAGCGGGTGAACAATAATCTCGGTGACAGCGGGCTAAACTGCCGACTAATCACGACGCCAACCTCTAGCACGCATGATGAAACTGCGGCAATTACTGACTCGGACGCGGACTGACAAGCCATCATCGCCACACTTACGACCCCCAGCGATGATCGCTAGAACTGGTAATTATAGTACGCATATAGTCCCACGGCAGCCACGTGCTATAAATACTGTAGTCTTTGTGCCTTGTTCCAGTGATCGTATTATCTTCCTCTGCAATTATTGTTGTTTTTATTAATACAGTTCATTTGACCTGATTGCGAAAATCTCTGCGGCTTCGTTGAAATTCGAAGCCATGACGGGAGGACAGGGTTTAAATACAGCCAACGCTCTAACCACCTAAGAAAGGAGGCCCCACCGCGAGCAGGGAATTGAATCACATTTGGGTCACTTTACCCGTCCAGACTACGGCCATGTATGGAATCCACCAAATCCGATACAGTACGCTGACTACCCAAGCAGTATTCCTTAAGAAGTCAATCTAGAATCCACCAGAATGACTGTCAGGCTCAATTAATGGATTGGCGTTTTGGCAGATTTAAATAACTCACTTGACCTTATTGTGGAAAATTATACGACCTACGTGAGACTCGAACTCAAGTGATCAAGGCAAGGCTTGAGTACACCGAACGCTTTAACCGCCTGAACTAGAGGCGTGGGTCTGAAAAGAGCTGTTTTTAATACCGGAGGAACTTTACGAAATGGCAGCTGTGAACGCTCCATCCCTGGCCAGAACAGGGCATAACTACCATTACTAACTGCCCGCTTTAATATTCACTTAATTTTGAACATTTCAGGGTATATTGATGCTAAAAACTGCTGACACGGTCTGCTAAACTAGACCGATGCTACCAGTAGAGTTCTCGATATCCATGAAAGGTGTCATTGAGCCTCTTCTCTCGATCCTTACGAAGGTTCATACGTGAATGATGGCCATTCTGCTCCCTCTGTTACATTTTGTTGCCCTTGGTGTATTGAAAAGGACTGCAAATTGAGGGGTTCATTTTACTCTTAGTTATGAAGGACTGTAAAAAAGTCTGAAAGCGTGTGCTATGCCAGTATCAGCAAACCGTGGCCCTCGCAGCATGCTATGCGCTGGAAGTTCCCTGGCAATTGGTTCCCTGCCAGCAGATACACCTGCGCTCCCGTTGGGTATACAGGTGGTGGGCATGGCTGCCCAGTTATCATCCCCGTCCTTCTGACCCCTTTTGGGGTGTTGTTGTTGCTGTTGTTGGTGAAAAATCCTGGTCAAGTGTATATTGTGGACCAGGGGGTGTGGTGATATGTCTAGGTGCGGGTCTGGCCGTGCCAGCCACCTGCGTCCTCCTTCGCCTCCGGTCATGACACTGGGTCCAGATGGGAGTGGGGAAGAGAGGGTATGGTAAAGGCTACGCAAGTCCACTATTACTAGAAACTAATTCACGCGCAAGTCACCGTGCCTGCTGCACGCGGTGGACATCGCCGGAATCGATGGTCGAACTGTCTTATAGTTATGAATGACCATCGGATGAAGTACACAGAGATCGTCTCAAAGTGAGCAGCGCTTCCTCATTACAGCATCGGTTCTATATCGCTAAGTGGCCCAATGAATGGCCAAATGGGTTCTTGACCTTATTTAATGTGTGTCTCTTTGTTGAGAGCGGAGCAACGATTACTCTCCTCAATGTCCGTCGTTAGGTATATTGCTGAAGTAGGGAAGATGGGCAGGATTTATTGGTACCAAAAATTTCGCGACGGCTCTTCAGCTGCGTCCTGTCGCTTCATAAGAGAAATAACGAGTGAGAAGAATACAACAGATTTGAATTCGTGCAGAAAATCAATGCAGAAACAGCAAGGTCAGGGTTTTGGGCAAAGCCGGCTAATCGATAAAGTTAGTAACTCAAACACCGTATGGGAAGAAAGTGAAAAAGGGGAACGTTAAACAGCAAAAAAAATCAGAGGGAGGGGGAAATCATGGAGCTAGAGGCTACCATGGCAATGTTAGGTTAACCACGTGTTCCAATTGTTTACAAAGATCTGGTTTCACTCGTCGTATGTAGGCCGCCTCCAGGTAACGCAATGTCCGAGTTGTTCGTGCCCGAACAAGTACTCGGAAGGAAGTTTTGGGGTAGATGGAGTGACCAGTATCAAGCAGGTGTTTCGTAATGGAGGAAAGAGGGATCTTATTTTCTTGTCTTAGGAGCCATCTGGGCAGGTGCTCAATAGACCTGGCTGCCAACTGCCTTTGCGTTCGCCCAATGTACTTGCATCCGCAAGTGCATGTGAATTCATAAACACAATTTGAAGTGGCGTGCATTGGCAGGGCATCCTTTGCCCGTGGAATCGGAAGTGGCTTAGTAGGACTGCATAATACTAGTTCGGCTGCATTGTATGTCCTTTCAATGGCGGAACGTAGCCGTCGTTTGATAGTATTTAAAATATTGTCGCCCTTAAAGGGCAAAGATATAAAGACGGGCTTTTTTGGAGCTAAATGTTCTGTCAATTTTGGCCGTGTAGGGTTGGTGTATTTGTGGATGAACCCCCCTACGGCGTTTGAGTTACTAACTTTATCGATTAGCCAGCTTTGCCCAAAACCCTGACCTTGTTGTTTCTGCATTGATTTTCTGCACGAATTCAAATCTGTTGTATTCTTTTCACTCGTTATTTCTCTTATGAAGCGACAGGACGCAGCTGAAGAGCCGTCGCGAAATTTTTTGGTACCAATAAATCCAGCCCTTCTTGCCTACTTCAGCTTCGTACCGGGGACAAAATGCTTCAAAGTTAGGTATATTGTTAGGATCCCTGGGCATTTGTGGGACCTCCAGGGAAGCTCCACCTTCAAGTTCCGTTCGCATGAAACGGACTGAGGTGAGCTCATCCGCCACTATTCAACGTGACTGAAGAGGACGGTTTGGACCGGCCATGAGACATTTCAGTACAAAAAACTACCTGCCGTCTCCCCATCTTCTCTAAGAGCTTTCTTTGAGATTATGAGGTCACTCGCTCTTCAGCGTCAAGCCTCGTCTACTTACATATTTTCGCAGACATTGCCAGATAGCAGACAAATAAAACGTTTTTTCGATGTTCCTTTGTACTGTCCGGAACGTTCTCTTTCGCTTGTATCAGTACCGACTGTCCTGTATGTAAACTAAAGCCAACTGACGACACTGGTTCTGCAGGCGGCCAATGTCACTTGATCAGAAGAAGAAGAAGCGATCGCTGGAACAATGGCTTTATTCGCCTGACGTTTCGGATTCTCTCTGGAATCCATCGTCAGAGACATTTGCAGAAAAGGGTGGCTCGTGTACAGGAAGTCGCAGTATTTGTAGGATGCGGTCGCCATGCTACGGCATACCTACAGCAATTAACCGTGCTCCCTTCGCTTGTATCGGCAATGTCATTATTTTTACTCTGATTTTAAAATTGGCAGTCCGTTTGACTACACTGAGATCTTCGGTGGCTCTGTAGAGATGATTACCCGTTGTACATATTCTGATGCATCATCACCTCTATTCACTCAGGTCGGGACCTCGTCCGTCCGCGCAGATGCAAGTCTACAGCTCCCCCACCAGAGTGCCAGACAAAAAACAACAGAAGATCCAACTGGAAACAGGCGCCCTCGAAAATGAACCACACGCTTACATTTTATTCCTCCAGAGCAGACTGCTTCTTATTATTTGTGCATATATATATATATACATACAGTCACACGCATATTGAACGGGTCATTTTAGGTTTACCTTGCAGGCCAACCTATCTTGGTCATAATAGGGCTTTTGCAAGTTTTCACATTTGAAATAAAGGAATGTTCACGTCGTCTTGTGTTACTCTCTTATTCTTGCCAGTGGAAGGGCCGCTAATGCCGGCAGTAGTTGTTTGAGCTTCATGGTTGCCACAGGACGGCATGAAAACCAGTGGAATAGCAGAGTTTTTAGGTAACTTCAAGTATGTGAAATACTAGTTGATAGCATACTGCCGGTCATTGCTGGGGGTGCCATATTCGTGTATTCTGGTTAAGTCTCCGGTTTTCTGTGTTGTCCCTCCTACGACAGCGGTCATTGTTCCCCTCAAAGGAAATTCTGGGCAGTATTCCGACAGCCCAAACGATGGAAGATGCTTCTCACTAGCAGTTGGGGCTTTCCTCGAAAAACACAAATAGGAGATCAAATAATTTGCCATCTTTCAGAGTTGCGTTGGGCAGGATATAAATAAACTTCAGTGGCTGCGCCTTCTCGCCAAATGTAAGCCGAGATTCTGCAAGGTGTGTTTTGATACAAAAAGATTAACTGATTGAGGTTGCAATATTAATTATAGGGCAGCGTAATTCCAAAATATTTTAATCACGTCAGGATGTCAGCGTTTAGACGAGCTTCTTTTTGGCAATCGGATTAAACTGCCTTGTACAAATAATGACTGCCCTGTCATATGTATTTTCTTGTTGATTTTCGAGACTTGCAGTTTCTAAAACATCTTTTGGAAAGTATGAATAAAGATATACTTTTCTTTACTCATCTAATAAAGAATTACATCTTTCAACTTTTCATTCTGGGGACAGGTACAGTTTGAAGTTGAAGAAATTGTTTTAATCATTGGGTTTTCATTCTACAGGATGTATATCTTCCGTTTAAGGAAAATCATACATTTCTCACATGCTATTATGAAGACATCGTATAGGGATCGTAAAACGTTACAGTGGATATTAAATATATATAAATTACAAGCAGCATTAGTAAAAGCGCGTGTACGATTCTGTACGGGTGGATAATTCGCGGCCTTAAAAAAATATTACTTAGAAACTTTTTTAAAAAAATGAATTTTACTCTGAACAAGACTTAATTTACTATCACTTGTGCACAAGAAAGAATATTTTCATGCATGTTTTATGTGAGATATATTTTAACTGTATGAGGAAATCGAAAATCATTGCAAAAAATCATATTATGCAAGTAGTCATTGAGTGGAGTTTTTGGAGTTTGCCGGGAACAAGCTAGTTCAAAAGCTGCCATCCATATGTGATTGAAATATTTTGGGATACTTCTACACGATAATTGAAATTTTAACCCCACTTAGGTTATATTTTTGAACAAAAAGGCATTTCAGTCTTTCATCAACATTTTATGACGTACTGCATCTAGTTAATCTGTCAAATAATTCACCTCCAGACAGACAGCTTCTAGTAGCAAAAGACGCAAACAGGAGATCAAATAATTTGCCATCTTTCAGAGCTGCGTTGAGCAGGGTAAAAATAAACTTCAGTGGATGTGCTATCTCATCAAATGTTAGCCGAAATTCTGGAAGGTGTGTTTTGATTCGGGAAGATTACCTGATTGAGATTGCGATTTTAATTATAGTGCAGCACAGTCCCAAAATATTTTAATCACGTCAGGGTGTCAGCTTTTAAACGAGCTTTTTTCCGGCAATCGGATAAAACTACACTCTATAAATAATGGCTGCTCTTGTCGTATCTACTTTCCTGTTGATTTTCAAGACTTGTAAAATCTAAAATATCTTGTGGAAAATATGTGTGAAAATACACTTTTTGTGCTCATTTAATAACGCATTACGCCTTTAAATTTTTCATTCTGGAAACGGGTATAATTTGGAGTTGAAGAAATTGTTTCACTCCTTTGGTTTTCATTCTACAAGATGTATATATTTCGTCTAAGGAAAATCATACATTTCTCATATGCTGTTATCAAGGCATCGTATATGGATCGTTAGAGTTTGCAGTGGATGTGAAATATGTATAAATTACAAGCAGTATTAGTAAAAGTGCATGTACGATTCTGTATGAGCGAAAAATTTACGGCCTTAAAAACATATCATACCTAGAAACCCTTTTTTATAAACTGAACGTTGCTCTGGAGAAAACGTAATTCACTACCAGTTGAGGACAGGAAGGAATATTTTTATGCGTGGTTTATATAAGATATGTCTGAATTTATGACGAAATCGAAACCGGTGTAAAACTTCATGTTATGCAAGTAGTAATTAAGTGGAGTTTTTGGAGGTTGCCGGAAACAAGCTCGCTGAAAAGCTGCCATACATACGTGATTTAAATATTTTGGGATTCTCCTACGTGATAATTAAAATTGCAATCCCACTTAGGTTATATTTTCGAACAAAAGCACATTTCAACCTTTCACCAAGATTTCATGAGGAATTGCATCTAGTTAATCTGTCAGGTAATTCATCTCCAGACAGACGGCTTCTAGTAGCCTATTTATCAACCGCCCCTGCTCGAGTACTGATTGTTGGACCTTGAATTCTCTCAACCAGTACACAGTTTGTAAGTGTTAGTACCCAAATGTTTTTACGGTCCGCTGACAATGAGTGGGTCAAACGCCCACTTGACATGCTTATTTACCTCACTTCATAAGGCCTATGACGTACTGATGATCGGTAACGACCGTGAAACAGCTGTCTGCGTCTGGCCTGTTGCACTCTTAGCGAGCTGCGTATGTATTATATGTGGTATGTGTCCTCTGACACAGCGTTCGTTGTCGCCAGTAGCAAGCTGGCGGGCGGACAGAATGGGATCGAGTGAGATCCTAACCACAACAGTGAGGGTCAAACGCCCACTTGACATGCTTATTTACCTCACTTCATAAGGCCTATGACGTACTGATGATCGGTAACGACCGTGAAACAGCTGTCTGCGTCTGGCCTGTTGCACTCTTAGCGAGCTGCGTATGTATTATATATATATATATATATATATTACCCACCCATCTAAAACTGACTCAACACTAATGTTTCAGCCGCCAGTTGCTGTATTTTTAAAGACTGAAATTTGGGCACCAAATTGCCAGGCTATTTTTCAAATGACCGTTGTGAATGTTGTGCGTACTCAGATGACAGCTTTGCAAACAAATTAAATTCAAGTGTGACAAATTTGCGCCATTCTAATCGTGGAAGTGGATCTGATGTTTTGTCTTTGCTCATACTTCGGTCTTGAGTCTGAGCAGACCGTCTCATAGACAAGAGTACCCAATCATCGGGAATAATTTACCTATACGGGTGCTACTTGGATGATTATATCTGTTTTACTGGCTATTTTCAAGGGGTTGAGCTATTGCTGCACTAAGGAGGAAGAAGGATGTTTTTCATAAGAAACAGCAGTTTGACTTGCCATCACTACGGCCCACAGAATATTGGAGAAAACGCTGTTAGTCGTGAATTAAGGCGCCTAATCTAGTATTGAATTGAAAGATACAGTAGGTGTGCTAACCCAAGAAATGTTGACCGAAATTTTGAAATTCGTCTTCGACTCCACAAGATTACTGAAGTAGATTTGTAAAATTAATCCACTTGCAGCACAGTTCCATAATACTTCAGTTACATAAGAATGACGGCTTTTAAATGAACTTTTTCCTGGCCGCCTGCTAAAACTACGTCCTGCAAAAAAAATAACTATTAAAGTAGCATGAATTTTTCTCATCGTTTTTGATGCCCTTTTAAGTTCAAATATATTGCATGAGAAACATGTATAATAATATTCATTCTCTTCCTCATTCGGTAAACAATTACGTCTTCTTCAAATTTTATACTTAAAGGAATGGTATAAATCAGTTTTAAAAAAACTTTCTAACCATTGGATTTTCTAAGATCATAATAAATGCCATCTCATAAAACCTAGTGCCTCTGAATTTACTAATACTGCTTCCAAGGTATACAATGAGGTTCAGGTTAGCTGCAAACTTTGTCAACTCTCTATGGCCCCCTCTCAATAGCGTATAGAAGTATGCGCTTTTCTGCACACGGGAAATATGCAGCTTGTAGTTTGTAAGCCCTGAATGCAAGTGTAACGGAAGGTTGGCTTCGAAGTTATTCGGGAATAGGAAGAGTTTTTTAAAACCTAATCATACTCCTTCTTCATGCATAAAATTTAAAGATGTAATTGTCTACCAAATGAGAAGATGAGCTAATATTCTTTTGCATGTTATCCGGGACATATATTTGAATTTATAAGGGTATTGAAAATCGGTAAGAAAAATTCATGCCGAATAAGTAGTCATTTTTCTAGTCTAAAACGCACTTCAGAATTCCGATTAACATTTCATGAGTTGGCACATCTACTGCATCATCTGCATTCGAGGCGTAAGAGAGATCGTCCAGTTTTAGGGAGCTTTAAACTATCCAAAATCGTTTAGATTGATTTATTCTTTTTTTCGTTACTGTTTTGAGGAACAGCAGTACCTAAAACCCCGTCATTTGATTGCATAAAAATTGACCCATCCTCCAAAAAGTTCTAAAGGAAGACCATGATCTTTGTGCCAAATCTGGACTTGAATACTATTCCGTCTCCGGATTGAGAATCAGTACAAATAAACTGAATATATCCGCCACATTTTATTAAGACAGTAACTTCAGAACTCCAGCGTTCATTCTTAAAACTATTGCTAATTATGTATCTTGAACTAAAGCGGATAAATGTTTGACACTTGAGTGACTAAATAACGGAAATATTGAGCCACCACCCACTATTAACTGACTTAAGTATCTCGTTTGCTCTTATTTATCGTCTATGCTGCACTTCTTCATTTCTGAGAAGTAGAGGGTTTTTCTGGAATGCAGATTGCTCAAACAGACTTACTCCTGTGTCTTGGTATGAACAGTCTTCGGGAGATTCAGTAGGTGGGCTAACTCATGAAATGTCAACCGAATTTCCGAAATGCGTTCTCGTTTCGAAAAGTTTAATTAAGTAGGGTTGTAAAACTAGTCAGTCTGCAAAATAATTCTGTAGTATTTCAATTACCTCAGGATGCCGACTTTCCAATGAACTTCCTTTCGGTTGCATGCATTTTTCTCATTGATTTTTTATGCCCCTAAAAGTGCAATTATATTTCATGGAAAACATGCATAAAAATACTCGTTCTTTTGCTCATACGGTAGACATTTACGTCTTCTTCTAATTTTATGCTCGAAGGAGGGAAATAATTCGGTTTTTAAAAATTTTCTAACTGTGGGACTTCTGAATACCCTGAGATGGCCGTTCATAAATCGTCGTGTCTCTGCATTTACCATTTTGGTTTCTAAAGTTGGCAATATGGATCGAATCCACCGCTAAATTTTATGAACCACATATAGTCTCCCTTTATTACGGTAGAGACATGTATGGTTTTCTGTACGCGGAAAATATACGGCTTGTAGTTTGAAAACCCTGAATCCAAGTACAACGGCAGAGCGCGTTCAAAATTATTCGGGAATTGGAAAAGTTTTTGAAAACCGAATTATGTCCTCCCTTCGAGTAAAAGATTGGAAGTAAACGTCGTTATCTACCGAATGAGTAAAAGATTGAATATTTTTGTTCACGTTTTCTTTGAAATGTAATTGGACTTTTGGGGGCATCGAAACTCAATGAGAAAGATGCATGCTATATCAGTAGTCATTTTTACAGAGTATAGTTTTTGTATGCAGCCGGAAGGAAGTTCTTTCGAAAGCCAACATCCTGTGGTAACTGAATTATTATAGAATTATACTGCAGACTGATTAATTTTACAAACCTACTTAATTAGTCTTTTCGAAACGAAAACGCATTTCGGAATTTCGGTTGACATTTCATGAGTTAGCCCACCTTCTATGTTAGGCGCTGAATGCATTTCGGCCCTTCACAGCGCTTTCTCCTTCGTTGCATTAGCTAGATTCTTCCTGATACCCGTCTGTTCTTTTGAAGAGAATTGAACTAGAAACGTGTTAAGGCGAAAAGAAAGGAAGGATGGAGACCGTAGGGAACATGATAACAAACAAGAAAGAAGCGAAAGAAGAACAGTTGATGCGTGTTCTGATAACGGTGGTGCTCTACGCAGCCCCCACATTCACTACAAAACCCCTTGACAAACATCGCAACTTAGTTATATTACCGCGCAGAATGCAGCATTATACAGAAACGATGGGATGTCCTAAGCTGTTTATCCACAAATGATACGAATATCGCAGTTGACCAAAAGAAATGTTGACAGTTCGTGCTGAAACAATCGAAAATGCTTTTGAGCGGCCGCACACCCCAGCACCGCGGCTAATTTCCTGTTTTTGCATAGACATTAAGTGAAAGAATATTTCATTCTAAGGGCGGAAGTTTGAACCTGTTCACAGAGCCATGCGACAGTTACAAACTTAATTACCCACGTTTTACAAAGGATAGGACCCTGTAGTAAAAACCACGTGAAATCTCAGCTCACTCAACCCTACAATTGATATGTATTTGGTTTATCGTGCTCCAAGGTCATGTTTGACATATTTCCGATCCGGCGCCCCAATGCCCTGAACAGTTTTAATCCTTGATGGGCAGAGGTGTGGTATGTAACCTCCTTGGGGAGATCGTAGCTAGCCACAAACCTAACGCCAGTGAGAAATCTCTCTAACCCAAAAGCACTGGAGGAGAACTCGGACGTAACCGCAAACTTAAGCCAAGCCTTAAAACTCTAGTTCAAGCCTCATCCCCAAATTCAAACCACAGTCCAAGCCTGCCAACCCCAATCTCAAGAAGAACCCAACTAACGCTTATTCTAACCTCTGCCCAAATCCTAAACGGGCAACTTTAATGTCAATAGCGCTATTGGAGGTTAAAATCAGCGACCTACTGTTTTCGCATAGACTTATGCGCATTAAATGAAAAAAATAATTCATCCTAAGGACGGGAGTTTGAACCTGTTTACCGAGTCATGCGGCAGTTACAAATTTAACTACCCACGTTGTACAAAGGGTAGAACCCTATATTAGTAACCGCGTGAAATCTCAGCTCAATCAGTTGATATGTACTTGGTTTATCGTGCTCCAAGGTCATGTTCGACAAATTTCAAATTCGGCGCCCGAATGCCCTGAAAACTTTTAATCCTTGATGGGCAGAGGTGTGGTATGTAACCTCCTTGGGGAGATCGTAGATAGCCATAAACCTAAAGCCAGTGAGAAATCTCTCTAACCCGAAAGTACTGGAGGAGAACTCGGGCGTAACCGCCTTAAAACTCCAACCTAAGCCTCATCCCCGAATTCAAACCACAGCCCAAGCCTGTCAACCCTACTCTCAAGAACAATCCAACTAACGCCAATTCAAATCTCTGCCCAAACCCTAAACGGGCAACCTTAATGTCGATAACGCAATTGGAGGTTAAAATCCGCGAGCAACTGCAGGGCAAGCGGTTATGAAACACACCTAAGTAAGATAAGACGGTAGGCTTTTGGCCAAACACCCAGGAGAATCACGTCCCGTACCCTTACCCGCTTGATGTACTGGTATTGCTTCATTTACGTCCAGAATTCTGAAACCGAATTCAATAGGAAAATAAGATTTTCTTTAGCAAATATTGCCTCTGGCATGACTCCACATGAAAAGCTATTTTGGAGATAGATTAGGTAAACACACCGGCCAGTCATTCATATCCTACCTAGTTGTTGGAAAATGCGTTTTAAAAAAATGTCGCGTGTTCAATGCTCACTGGCAGTGTGTCCCATTTTTGCCGGAAAACGCACTGAGGAAACAAACACGCCCTGCAGCATTTTCGAGCAACTTTCGTCTTTACCTCCATTCGCCGACCTCTTCGCTGCCTTCATGCCTCCCACATCGTGATATTTTGCTGACCTATCAAGCCTTATAAAAATATCTAGCCATGTTTTTGACTAATTTCCGAATGGCAAGCTACCTTTCGGAATGAGCCCCGAAACGACCTCTAAATGCTGTTGCTGATTATGAGTCGGTGAATCAGGGTGTTTAATTAGTTTTTTGGTCAGGAACTGAAATACGGACCCCCACGTACCACATGCGACTGCGCGTCAAATTATAGGAAGCACTTTTTTTAATTTTAGCCTCAACCCTTACCCTATCAACAACCCACATAAACCTAATCCCCAACCTAGAATATAGCTCAAGGTCGCCTGTGATATAGAAAATATTTCGGAGGCAGATTATATTGAGTCTAAACGGGAAAATCTGCCTCTACACATATTTATGTGCATTAACTGGCAGTTAAGAGGCGAGATCGCCTGTCTCAAATCTCGCGTGAGACAAAACTCACATCGTCGAAGTTTGCCCCTCTAAAAAGGCTGAGAGTTTCTTGAAACCATGTACCCCGATGAGTCATGCATCAGTCGACACATTGAGTTAGATGCCCTGTACAGAAATCTCAAGGAAAACTGGAAGAGGCGAGAGCCAACCAATACGGTAAGACGCACACGGCGGCCGCTTACTGGCTCAAGCATGTTTGAAATGTTAGTTGTTTTTGCAAATTCGCTTAAGTCTGACGACGACTTGGGGAACCAGTGTCGAAAATTTACATGATAAAGTTTTCTATTATTCCCAAAGAGAAAATTTGCCTTCAAATTATGTTTCTTGGGATGCCTGCGTTCCAGTTCAATTCATATATATATATATGTATATATTCACTCAGGAATGGGCGCACACCGATCCATTGGCTTCCCGAAGCAAACAAACTTGGCTGAATGAAGGCAAACGAGCCCGAAACAGTGCTGTATCAATCTACCCCGCAGACTCTGTCGTATCCGCTCTGCCATATATATATGATGATAGGTGGCGTTTACCGGTCGTTCTTACGGAACTCACTCGTTCCGTTGTGCCTAATGGGCTTTCTCGCGAACCCAACCAGCAGCCGATCAGCGGCGCATGATATACGCTGTATGTTGTTACCGATATAGACAAGGGAGGCTGCAATGGCCATTTCTGGCTTATTAACCGTCGTCAGTCAGTCATAACTCGAGCCTTGGGTGTTCCACACTTCGGGGTTGGGTATGACTGGCTGACGACGGCTAATACGCCAGAAATGGCCATTCCAGTCTCCCTTGTCTTTGTCGGTAACATCATTCTGCCTATATCATGCGCCGCTGTGCGGCTGCTGGTTGGGCTCGAGAGAGAGAGAGCCCATAAGGCACCACGGAACGAGTGAGTTTTGTAGAAACGATCGGTGAGCGCCCCCTACCATTGTATATTCCTGATCGAAACCTACAGGGTAACGGGCTCGTGGCCCAGGGGTTAGAGGCGTGGACTTCTAACTACCAGGTCGCGATTTCGAGCCTCGGGTGTTTCACAATTCGGGATTGGGTATGACTGGCTGACGACGGCTAATAAGCCAGAAATGGCCATTCCAGTCTCCGTTGTCTTTGTCTGTAATACCATTCTACATAAATATATATGCAGGGAAAAGCACCGGCAAAAACAAAGGATACTGGAATGTCAATTCCTAGCTTGTGAGCCGCTGTCTGTCAGACATACCCAACGCCATATTTGCAGACCTGGTGTTCGGACCTGCGTTCTTTTGTCATCCATCGTTATGAAGTCCAACGCTCTAGACCCGCTGTTCTGTCGGTTGTTATCGAGGATATCAACCACGTTGAAATCGCGTTCATCGACCGGACAACGGGACAGGCATCTCCCTATTATTGGATGTAATAATAATAGATATGTGCAGTACTACTCATATAAAATGATAATATGTTGTTGGCAGCTTGTTTGCTTTTGACAGAGCCTCATTATATTGACCTCCGCGAATTACAATGTATTTCTCAGGCACTTTTAAATAGCCACCTTGAGTTTGATCACGATGTTTTGGAAATGGTATGGAAAAGTTCATCTATTGTGCTTATGGTGCAGGAAGTTATCCTTTTAAAATTACACCTTGTCTTTTGAGGATGAGAGCATCGCTCTGTCACCCGCTACCTGCGTTTACACTTTCATGTAACGTTTCCTAATTACATAATACAGTTTCTCTTTATAAACCATGACGAGGTTCCTTGGAGTTCATCATTGTAATTCTTAAAGGGTACTAAATTAAGCCTTGCTCCTCGTCTTATTTTCTTAAACAGCAACATGCTTACGAACCTTTTGAACCAAAGAATATCCTAGTATTAAGTGCGATAATTTAGAAAAACGAAATTTCTGTCTCCTAATCATCTCCGCAACTCCATCTGGTCGGTCGTCTTCCTGTAAGGGGCAATCAAAAGATTCCCGACGTAGTGGGATATGAAAGAAGAGATTAGTTCCCGCGGGTTAAATTTAGTATTAAAAACCAGATCGGATTTAGCTAACTGTATGAAATAACAAAAAAAATACATGCACAGGGTTTTCCTTCTTAGCAATTGGAGTAGGCCGCCTCTCGTGAAAATGTTCACTTAAAATAACTCTTTTCGAGTCAGATTGATTGTCGTATTTTACGTTAACGACGACGACGATCACATGAATTGAATTAAAACTGGTCCAGGTTGAAGTGTGCTTGCGAGTGAAGTCCGCTAGACAACAACCGTCAATTCAGCTAGCTTACCACACATTACTAAAAGAATGAGAGTTTGGTGTAAAGTGGAAAATAATTTTTTTCATTGGAATTCGCAGACTTTACCCAGTTATACAGTCCTAAAGACGCAAGCATGAGATGTATTACATGTGCAACTGCATACGTTGGCGAGCTTCTTCACTTTAGCAACGCATGCGCTCAAAAAAGACTTTGTCTTCTGCGTCGTTTTCTGTTCCCAAAAAGCCGCCTCTTCGCAATGGTGTCAGGTTAATGTGTGATCCTAACTGCGTCATTTTTATGCCGCCTCGTCTTTTCGGGGTCTTGCATCAGTTCAGGTCACTGCACTTCCTATCGTCAGAAGGAAGATTAAAACATTCGTCACAGTGCCAACGGAATCCGCGTCGATCGCGTCCGATCGCAAGGTGAGTGCTCGGCTAGTAGTGTATCTTTCTTTTAATTTCAATGATTTACGAAATTCAGACGATTAGTTGACAGCCATGCGTTTGCTTTCAATAGGTCCCCTGTCATGTCAGTGCATTTCTGCACTAACGTGCGAGTAGTAAGAGGGATTGAGTAGTGACCATCTTTCTATTAAGGGCACTGAGTGTCAAAATGGTCAGGAAATGATGGTAAGGGTGGGTAGGGAGAGAGTTAAGAGGAGAACGGAGGGGAGGGAAAGGCGCGGAGAATAGCATGTGGTTAGCTGGCCTTTGGCACGAGGTATTTCATTGTGCCTAAGACCGGTCAGATGTGGTGATGTAGCCCCACCTGAAGTAAACAAACCACAGTCACCTGTAACATGGGACCGGTGATAATAGGGGGTCTTTACATGTGGAGCCGGGTAACGCACTGGCGACGAGGTCAAGTAGTTGTATGCAAAAGAAAAGCTGTTGGGAATGCGTGGTTGTATTTTGAGTGGTTAAGCAATAGCTGCCCTAACCCCTAACCTCAACCCTAACAGTATTGTGTCCATCACGTGGAGCTGTATAACCACGTCTTACCACGGTTTTTACTATTAGTACTGTGTTGTTGGAGGGTAGAAAATCTCGTTTCGTCTGGAGATGAGAAAGGGCGTCTGACGTCTAACTTGCCCCTTTGCAATATAACTGAAGTCCATAAATGTAGAATTCAAGCTGCATACGCTGGCACAACAACTCAGGGCACCTTGGCGTGACCTTCAAAATCACAAAAAAGACCTCGTTAGGATCCGCACAATGGCCAGGGATCAATAATATGTTCGAGAATGACGATAATTTTGCTCCTAATTTCGCCTTTTTTCAGGCCTACAGGGAGATTTTTCCGTATTATTTTGAAATTAATACAACCTGCCCACAGTGACAAGCAAGTAAAGGAACATGAAAGTGACCCATGCTGGCATTAATACTCGAACTCTAGCAACTGGGAAGTTTCACGAAACAGCTTGGTCAGAGTGCTTTCACAGGGGTCAACTCGCCGCGTCCTCCTAAAAAAGGACTTAGAGGAATAGATTTGTCTGTTCTTTAGCCGGTACGGTGGGTTTTGATCGTGTCTCGATAATAGTCTCTGTAATAAATCGGTCAGGATTCCCGTTCGGGAACGGCAGGTCCTAGGGCTTCCAAGGCTCCTCGCCGAAGCCATCTGCCGAACAAATTTATGAAATTCGTTGACCGTTGTCATAGATGGTACTACGGAATTATTCGCTTTCGTACTGCGTTGTTGACAGTTCAGCCGTCGGTTTCGACGATGTTCACCGTGTGCTCCACAGCAGAGGAGGAGCAGGGACGGTGATTTGCGCGTGATTTAGTTTATAGTAATAGTAGACTTACGCGCTGCATCTGTATCTTTTTTGCGTGCAGCCGAAAAGCAGTTTATTCGAAAGCCGCCATCTCGAGGTAACTGAATTATTATAGAATTATGTTGCAGGGTGATCAGTTTTACAACACTACTTAATTAATCTTTTCGAAACGAAGACGCATTTCGGAATTTTGGTTGACATTTTATGAGTTATCCCACCTACTGTATTTCCACTGGTTTCCAATAGTGAATGCTTTCATGGGCCTTCACCAAGCGGAATAGCTATATTTATATGCAAGCCAACATGCGTCGGCAATTTCCGAAACCAGTGAGGATCTAAGATGGACTATCGAAAAAAAAGATGCTTGACTTACCGTGTGACACTTACTCCTTTGGAAGGCTATCTCAGGTTTACCCTCACACAATCTAATTCTCAAACTTCTTGAGGCTTGTAGGTGCGAGTATGCCTACGGTAGACGTGTTAGCTCATGAAATGTCAACCGGGATTCGGAAATGCGTTTACGACTCGAAAAAAACTATTTACTTAGGATTGTAATATTAATCACCGTGCAGCATAATTCCAAGATAATTCAGTTACCTCAGGATGTGGGCTTTTGAATGAACTTCTGTCTCACCGCTGAAAAAACTGCACTCTGGAAAAAATGACTATTTAAGTAGCATGATTTCTTTCATATATTTTCTTTGTCCTTATATAGTCGAATATATTTCATAGATGGCATGCATAAAACTATTCATTCCTTTGCTCATTTGGTACAAAATTATATCTTCTTTAAATTTTATACTTCAATGGTAGAATTCGGTTTTAAGAACCTTTTACAATTCATGCCTATTGTGATTTGTTGTATGGAGACATTGCGTTGAGAAATTCTTCGATGTCACTTTCGAGAAGGTTTCACGAAATTATTTCATAAAATTATTTAACTTTTCCACTCTGGCCGCATATAAACTGATCGCTCATCAGTACGTAGGGGTTGGAATTACAGAATGGCACTACAGACAAAGACAACAGTCGGTAATACCATTCTGCCTATTTCATGCGCCGCTGGGCGGCTGCTGGTTGGGCTCGAGAAGGAGAGCCCGTAAGGCACAACAGAACTAGTGAGTTCCGTAATAAAGATCGGTGAACGCCCCTCCAGCGTTGGGATTACAATTCAAAACCCGTCCGGGCATCTTGGGAAGCCGACAATAAACGACATTCTCAGCACTAATGGAGGCGAAAGTTCGAGTTTCAGGTGTATGAGAAGACTGGTCAGGCATCGAAACAGTCCATTTATTGTTCTGGGTTTTTGAATTCGTACACGAGTCAACCTTCGAAATAGTAGCGACAACAGAACAAGCGGCCTTTCTAAGCATGCTAACCAATCATCGACCGATGGTGCCAGACTGGAGGTGACTGCGCAAATCACTAAGTCGATTGACTGAATTCTCATCCGAGGCCCTGACTTAACAGTGAACATGGAACGACGGTTTGTAGGAAGGCAACGAACACTATACAGCTTCCATCAACCATCCGTGGGTTCACGAATGAAACCGTGTGAAAGCGTTCTTCAAACGGATTCAGACTCATTGCAACAAACCGGAGGACAGAACACATGAGGCCCGCTATCTCCGCGACCAGTATGTGCAAAATGGCTATCCGAGGGCATTCATAAGTCGCTGCCTACGCGGTCGCCCCCACAGGGACCCAAACAGGAACGCCACTGAAGATATGGCATTCTCTGCCATACATTAAGGAAGTTTCAGAAACGACTGAGCTCATTGCTGCAGAACTAGGTGTTGGAATTGCGCACCTGTCCAAAGCCATTATGCGCAGCAAATTCATGAAGATTGAAGACCTGTTAAATCTCGAAGAGCGTTCTGGTTAGTGTATCTCATACCCTACCAGAACTGTCCCTGTAATTACACAGGTCGAACTTGACTCATGCTCGGATCGTGCATACACGAACATAAGCTAGCTGTGCGACGAGGCGACGAATTATCGCAAGCAGCTGCCCACCTACGAAATGGGTCATAAGTTTGACTTCGTAACCGCCAGAATGATTGCCCACACTAGAAACAAAACAGGCCGAGTATTGCTTGAAACCTGGGCCCCGGATGAGAAATCGTTCGATCGATTTATCGATCTGACGTCGACTTATCGATTCGGCACTGGGCCACAGAGCCCTGAACAGTTACCTCCAATCTCGTGCTATCGGTCGCCGATTGGTCATCACGCCTGTAATTGTCGCTCGTTCTGTTGTTACTACTGTCTCTGACAATGGACTCCTGTACAAGTTTGAACAATAAACAGACTGTTCCGGTGCCTAACCAGTCTTCTTGTACACCCATTCTCCAAGCAATCTACGTTTCCAAAACTGCTCATTCGGAGATTAACCCTAAAGACGCTCTGAAGAGTTTCGCCCAATTATCGCCCTTTCAAACAAGCCATGAAATGAAATAGTTCGCTCTAATGTCGGTTTAAACGTCGTTGGATCCAAAGTAGTAAGTATTGAGGTCTGTAAGCGTCAAACTGTTCATTCCGTCTAGCAAGTAGAGTATAATGAGAAAATGTGGAAGTTTAAGTGCCAGAGAATTAGCAAATCCTGAATTTCGCTCCCAAGAATCCTTATGTTTAACTTCGACAGACTTTTCGCTTATCTCAACGCCCATTTAAGGGTAAAGAACATCGGCATCGATGGCTCGTCTTTGCGAAGAACGCGAGGCGTGACTATTGCAGCTTGGGAATTTATCGCAAATATCGACCCGCGGGTAGACGCACTGTCAAAGTGCAGGGTTAGTTAGAAGTCCAACGTCTCTGACCACTGAGCCGCGGGCTTGTTGTCCTGTCAGTTTCGATCGAGAATATACCGTGATAGAGTGGCGTTCATCGATCGTTCTTACGGAACTCACTCGTTCGGTCGCAACTTATGGGCTCTCTCTCGAGCCCAACCAGCAGCCGCACAGCGGCGCATGCGATATAGGCAGAATGGCATTACTGACAAAGGCAAGGGAGACTGGAATGGCTATTTCTGGCTTATAAGCCGTCGTCAGCCAGCCAGTAGCTGCTGGTTGGGCTCGAGAGAGGGCCCATAAAGCACAACGGAACGAGTGAGTTCCGTAAGAATGATCGGTGAGCGCCCACTACCATTGTATATTCCCGATCGAAACCGACAATGCAACGGGCTCGTGGCCCAGTGGTTAAAGACGCTGACTTCTAAATAACAAGTAGCGAGTTCAAGCCTCGGGTGTTCCACACTTCGGGGTTCGGTATGGCTGCCTGACGACGGCTTATAAGCCAGAAATGGCCATTCCAGTCTCCCTTGTCTTTGTCGGTAATGCCATTCTGCATATTTATATATGGTATAAAGCACTCTGTCGAGCAAAGTTAACTGTGGTGCAGTGTTCGGAAATCAACAGGACTACACCCTATCATGATAAAGTCGAGGTCGTTATGGGAGAAGGAAGTAGGAGGCGAAAGGAGTCCCTTTTCGTGGGCGGGACAGGAAGGGCCTGTGGTGCAAAATGGCCCGTCAAATGCCGGCCCCTCGCTCAGCCTATATGGGCCAGGTGTGGATTTTACTGGCGGGGTTCATTTAAAGTTGATATTTGTTTTTTTAGCAGCATTACTGTTAACTGAACAAGTGCTTTTAACTGACTAACCCGCAACCCCAGTCCTTAGTTAGGTTTGTTCTGTTGTGTGACAATGTTTTACCGACGGCAGGTTTTCCGCATAAACTTACGACCTAACTTAGCCCGCACGTCTTTTCAAGTACGTGTTTCTTTTTCTGTGATGAGAAGTTTTGCAATGCAAAGTTATGTGTCCGGAGCTATAATGCACGAAAATGAAATGATAAGATACCGACCGATGATCTGCCATAACTAAATACCACGTTCATTCCGTTTTTAAACGATAGCTATTAGTGGTAACATTTTTGACTCTCAGGCTTGCTGCATACCTAAGCTTTATGAATCTCACACGATTTCTGTTTTTTTACATCTAGTAGCTTCTAGTTCAGAGGACGCAGCAGGTTTAGACAGCAGATTTGCCGTTATTACAACACATCAGTACCGATTCAGATGTCCGACCCGGGAATCGATCTTCCCATTTCAGTCGCGTAAACCAGTTTTAGGTCACTGCGTTCAGCGCATTGAAACCTAATCTCAAATCAATGCTCCTGAATTTATTTTGTCCCCTGAAAACGTTCAGGTTCCAACACGATGGTTTTTTTAGAGCTGTGACCACACTTGGGTATCTCAGCGAAAGATTACTTCTGCATAACTGGCCCTTTTACCGCCTCAGGAGATCATTTTGTCGTATGGTGTCTAAAACCATTGACAGTTGCAATAAGTTCCTTTAGTGGCGAGTAATTGGGAGGTACGCATGACACCGATGGTGCTTCACTGTCCGTTTTCAGTCTTTGCAGCAAATTCATTCGCAACACTTAAGTTCTTTTAGGTCGGTTTCAGACTTAGCTTCGATATGACTCTTTTTAGCATCTATCCTTTGTATATAAGGACCACCTATGAGATCCAACTCCTCCAGCATGTCAGCAGTGCTCATAGTTAACAAGCCTAAATATGTATTTTAGCTAATTCGAATAATTTTATCTAATTCCCTCTTGCGAAAAAATCGCCGATCTCATTGGGATGCGATGCCATGATAGGATGGGCAAGACTTGGCTGTGCAGCCAGCTTGGGTTATGACGCCTCGCCCGAGAGCTTGAGTTTTATACATTTGGGTTATGTGACCCGTCCAACCTCCTGCAACGTATCGGCCTTTGGGCAGCAGATCTATTGCGTATTTTATGTGAACTAGTCGTTAATTGGCCCTCTGCAAAAGAAGCTATGTTTTGGGATGGATAGTCAGCTTCTGATTGGCTGCTTACAGTAACTGTGAGCTGATTTCGAACCCCAGTTGCAAAAGAAAATCCAAAATATCTTAAACTGAGTCAGATCCCTGTCCTGCTACTCATATCCAGCGACACGAAACAGACGAAAACCAGTAGGCTAAAATCTGCCTTAACTGTTCCTTAAATGAATCGCTTCTTCTCGCTCAGATAGCCTGAAACGTTAATTAAAATCAAAGCTTTAGTGTATTTTTTGTGCTACGGAAAATGGGACGTTAAGTCAGTCGTCTTAATTTTTCTGTTGTGAGAAGGACGACTAAAACGCTCTTGGTTTTTTGCTCCAGATAATCCGGATGAACTACTGGACAGTTTCAGGGCAACGTATGGTACTAGCTCAACCACATGACCTGGTCAGCGGACAGCTCGTGAGCAATGACATAATGCCTACGGTCGACGCTGTACTCAACCGAGTTCACAGAGTGGGCAACGATGGTTTCTATGTGGGGACCAATGGTCGCTGGACCTACCACAACAATAACTGTCGAGTTTTCAGACGCTGAGTTTCTTAAATCCCGTTATGATTTTGATGTTGTGTGGTTAATAAAGCATCAGAAACCACTTAAATACCGGTATTCCTTTTGACGAAGATGTTGTTTTCTGTGACTGTTTATTTATTCAGTAAAACGAGCAGTAAGATCTCTTCAAGGCTATGAACTTTTAATCTGATGTGGCCAACAAATTCTCGGAGTCTTTATATTTGATGTCTACTACCGGCTCGGCAAATTTAAACAACGCAAGGAAAAACATGTTTGATTTTGCTATGATCAATTTCCTACCCATGTATTTGAGTTTCTACAGGAGACAGTCATCAATGTCACAATGTCAGAGTATTTTTGACGAAAAATGAATAGGTGTTTCACACAGAAAATGCAACAATCCTACCTTTCAGAAGGACATAATAAACTTACTCTTGAAAGCCCTGACGACAACGGAGTGGTCAGTACTGTGAGAAAGAATGAAATACAATCCGTCCGATAGCATTTACCTAGACTACCTTACCAGATTTTAATTCATTCTATCTTCTGCAAACACCATGGAAGACGAAACGTGTGTGAGTCGCAATAATACCCTACAAAATTCAAGAAGCTGTGGAATATTTCTACCACTTCCCTGTGGTGAAAAAAAACATTAGGATCACTTGAAAATCATGGAAGCATTATCATTCTACCCCCCGACCAATGAGGTTCCACTGAAATTTTAAACAGTGCAAACTGCATAGTGAAGATGAAGGCAGATTATACACCTCTAAAAGACGATCCTGTGGAGTCCTACAACTCACTTGTTTCAAAAACATTGAAACCTTCCGCAGAAAGAATGTTAATATCTGGAGTTCTTATCAAGTCATTGAAACGAGGTGAACCAACGACTGTTAAAATATATACACCTCATAAAGTCTACAAAATTGAAGCGACCGGTAATCCCTTTGATTGGTGCACCGGACTGCAAGGCCTCCAATTTGCCAATTCTATTCCAATATAAACTCCTGTACTTTTATTCAAGGCTCAGTGAATTTCTCAGACAAGATAAATGGTCCAAATTTGCAAATGACAAGACTCTTGTGCCATCCAACCTTATATTTCTATTCACGTCTGATTTGCTAGAATTGGCACAAAGCTGTTTTGAGGAACTCCCGCAAATCCACATTACCGACGTGTCTGTGGACACCTTACGCGAATCCCTCGATTTTTGTCCAAAACTAGCTTTCTCTTTGTCGAGCAACATCATGGACAGGTAAAACGGTTCCTCGGTATCTGGCTTTTTAAGTCTGTAGCGTCAAAGAGAAGATTGTACTCGGATTGCTACAATCATCAGACCAAATCCCGAGTTGTATGAGAAGACAGAAGTCACCAGAAGTGGGGTTTATGATACGCAGAATCCTGAGTTGTCCTCTCAGGAGGCAGTGATCACTAGCAAGGCCAGGGCTATTGTTGACTGAGAGCTAGTTAGACAGTAGTAGCGGCCGATTTTGTAGGTTTGTGGGGCAATCTGAAGTGGTCTCCTATTGGTGTATGTTGCATTTGCCCAGAGCTGATGTCCAAGTGGCTTATGTTGTGTTCGCAGGAGGTAGTTGTGTTCAAGCGGTGCATGGACAGTTGCAACTGTGCGAACGCAAGCATGTCCAAGCTGAAGTCGGTCTAGTGGATTCAAGTCAGCGCGTCTCTAACCGCTTGTCAGGAAGATGGGTGACCTTGACGCCTTGGACAGGGACGCCAGGCATGGCCATGATGGCCGTCCGCAACAAGTTAGAATTTCAGCTTTTCCTATAGTTAACCCGGAATTGTTGCTTCGTTGCGTAAACGACATATTTGTTATTGTCAAAACCTATCAATCGAAGCTACTCCACAGCAACCTTAGTTCCACCTTTCCGGACATTCAGTTTACTCTCAGAACATATCTCAATGGACAGACCCCTTACCTAGATGCCCTCGTACACCGAGAGACCGATGGCACGCTGCAAACTTCAAGTGATCATAAGGATATATATACCGAGGTCGCCTTGGATATTAGGAGAGATCATCTCATTTCATGTCAACGAAGCTTTATTTATAGCTTTTAAGTCGACCTAAAGCCCACCGTTTTAATGAGGAAGTTTGTTTATCAGAAGTAGAATACCTTTTCGAAATGTTTCCCTGATATGAATATATTTCCTTCTCTGTTCGTCGTTGCATGCGGTGACAACAGTTAATGGAAAAGGGTATTACCAGATAGTAATGGCCGACCTTACAAATCCTCGTATCGATTACCAAAGCACGCCTACTTATGTGATTAAGGTAGGCATTTTGCGCTAGGGTTTATTCGTCGTAAGGCATTTAGGGGTGGAATTCTGATTTTGTTCTGGCGTTTGGATTTTGTGGCTATAGCCATCATTCAGGGTTGCGACTTAGGATTGGTTTCTAAGTTTTACAGCCAGGTCTGGCATTTAGGGTTACGATTTAAAGATAGGAATGGGTTTAGAATTTGGTTTAGGCTTAGGTTTGGGTTTGGGATTAGGCTTATGCTTAGGGTTGGGTCTAGGTTTAGGGTTAGAGCTTGGGTTAGGGTCAGGGTTTGGTCTAAGGTTAGGGTGGGTTTAAGATTAGCGTCACGGAAAGGGTTGTGGTTAAGGTTATGGTTAGAGTTAAGTTTGCCTGCCGCCCTGGATCATCTGTCTTCTGCCCGTTTATGCGTCCCTAATTCCCATCTTTCAAATTAGGTAGTTTGTTCCGACGCCTCGTTGGAGAAGTAAAACAAATGTGTGGCCGACACGCGAGTTTTCTTATTACCTTCAGCATATTCCCTTAATTACTGCGTCGTTGAGGCCTACCGGCAAAATCGGCATTAATATCCTTCCCGTATTACAGCAGTCCATAGTGTCACAAATCCAGTCCTTTCTTCCCGGAGTTACAACCACCCAAACATCAAAACCAACTGAGCGTCGCACCCTCCTATATGTGAAAATGCATCTGAGCTCGTTGAAATAGAGCTGAAAAACACCAGATACAGATAGCGTACAAACTTACAGTAACCCAGCGCATCAAGCTTATACACCCTAAGGACAGGGTTGGCTATTTTTCTGGAAAATAAATCGCCCGCAAAATACTATGGTAGAACACTGATGCTGTGGTCCAACGGCGATAGTGCTCTACCAGTATACATGTACACTGGTCAGTGTATAGGGGTTGAGACACTTCGTCCCACGTATCATTCACAGATTGGACACAGGACACAAATTTGCATGGAAAACCGGCATCGTTGGCCCCTGTCCAGCAAAATGGACAGAGAGTTCCTGGAAGCAACCCACTCAGGCGAGACATGCACAAATAGGAACGTCGATTTAATTACCAGATACAAGTTCTTAGGGTCAGCTGGTGAAGGACACAGCCAATACCGACGGAGTTACTGAACGCAATGGATGCCTATTGGCCTAAACTCCAGCCAACCGCAGAATTTTGTTAGACACGGTTCAAAGTTAGCTTCTTTTATACATTGGCCTTTGCCAGACGATGAGTTTCGGAACTACTTTAGAAAATTTGTGTAAGAACTGCTATTTTGTTCCCAAAGTACTGGGTCTATCTATAATTAGACTTATTGAAGTGTGCTTGTCTTTGGCCCCCAAACGGGTTGTGATATAGATGCGCTGGAGCAAAATGAGGGAACTGATTGATCACGACTCATGTCAACTTCATAGCGCAGAGTTTGTGTCGACCCATACATAATGCCTTACATAAGAGCGACACGTGGGCACGTCTTGTTGCAGGCCTTCGTGTCGAGTCAGTCAGTGTGCCCATCCCACCATTAGCTAATTGATAGGCTCGAACAGTCGAGTGGTGCATTGGGATGAAGAGAGAGTGAAACCGACAATGTCAGATCCACTCCGACGGCAATAGAGTGCATTCGCCGATATGGTAAATCTAACACTCTTGAATCTACCACGGTGAGTTAATTGCCGCGGCCTAATGGGTTTCCATCTGACGTCGTAGTCTGTCTTCAACGAGATTAGGGGTCGTGTTCAGTGGCTCCCTCTTAATATGGCCTTCAGGGCACTCGTACATGTGACATTAAGGTCGCTGGTACAGTCGTCTGGTGCATATAGTCGAGATCAGGTCGTGTGTGATGCGCGCAGATGGCTGACCAAGTTTTTTGACTACTGCGCCCGCACCTACCTCCGGTCGTCTTGGCATTGTCTTGCATCGGAACCCGATGGGTGAGAAAGGAGGGAGTGCTGTATTCGTTGTGCAGGTATTCCTCTCCATAAAATAATTCACGCTCAAATCACTCGTGTTGCGCCCATTCAGTGTGGTACGTAGCGGACGTCGTCGCCTGCGATGGTCGAACACCCGCGTGGTGTGCATGGAGTGTCATTTGCAAGGACCCAAGTTGAAGTTGTTCGGTCACTCTATCTTCTTCGACGCTTATTGACCGACTTTCCACTAAAGAATGTGTCCTGGCGTATATGCATTAGTCGAAACTACTAAGCTTGAAGGTGTCGCACAGACGACGCAATCTGCACCGGTTAACACATGTACGACCACGTGGTAGCTAGCTCTTGCAAACAATATACTGACAGGCTCATCCAATCTAATAAATGCTCATACTTCGCCCCGTTCCGGCGCTCATACCTCACCTGTGGCTCCGTAGCACCGTGATCAGTGCGGCGACCACGCCTTGAAAACCATCACTGACCGGTCAGATAAATTAGATGGGTGTTTCTGATGGATGTTTGTGTGTATTTTCACATCTGGTCGTTTTCAAACTAGTGTCCATGCTGCCTCCCACTTTGGGACAAATAAGTCCTGCGTAGAAGGCGTGGTCTACGCAGGCTAAATCGGGTCGTTATCCTAGAAAATAAAAGGCGCCACCGATTGTGGAAATTAGCAGCCGTCAGAGACAATCAAGGAGCTCATTTCGGAAATAGCACTGTTAACCGTCTTGTGATGGGGATAGTAAAGATGTTTTAAGCGGCTGTTGACAAAGCGCACTGTTGGCTAGACGACTGTGACTTGTTGAACCAATCTTTAGGGTCTTAACAACATAAAAACGGCCACCCTCGTCCTACTCCCGTGCTTCTCCACAGGTGGCTGGCTAAGACTTCAGCCTGAATATTTATTCTCCATTAAGCATTCATTGGAAAATTGGCTCCAGACTAGAGCGGCGTTGGTTGTCAGGAAACCGATTCGCTACAAAATGGGCACTCCGGCTCTTAATGAGCCCCCTTCCCTAAACTGCACTGTCAGGTGTGAAGACCGATGAAGTAGCTTTCACATCCAGAATCTGCGCTAGCTCCATTTACGCTACCAGCCAAGGACCAATAAAGTTCGCAAAAAGCATAATTATTGGGAAAAGTGTGGGATACGAGAGCAAACATTGCGTTTGATGCGCATATACCCTGATCAAGGTAAAGAACCTAAAAACGAGTTTGTTCGCTTGGGAACGCTTGTGCGCAGAACCTTGATGACCAGAAGGATGTTGCCGGAGTTACAGTTAAAAACGAAACGTAAAATGTAAGCAGTGCGAAATTATATCGTTTTAGGGGCATCCCAAAACACGGATTACGAATGAGTAAATACAGGCGCGGGTCCAAACTTCCTGTGAGCAGTCAAATTAGCAACTTAGTACTCGTGCCCTGCTATCAAACTTCGTTACAAGATATCTAAGGAGAGAATGGTCAGGTCAGTCCTCATTGGGTGCTCAAAAAAATAACTCGTGTCATAATTCAGTAGTGTAGTCTGCCCGCTAACAAAATAGTTGGCCTTTCTAGCTCCCATCTTAAAGACGTTTGTGTCTTTATGTCACTTTTTGATTAAACTAAGTCTACATGCTATTTCTGGCCACGTTTCATGTCTTTCATTCCTTTCCTCACCTCTCTATATTCGATCAATCTTTTACATCTGTTGAACTCCCAATCCCCTTACCGGCTTCCGTCGTTTCTTCTACGTTTTAGCAAATCTATCCGGCTTCTCACGTTTTTGTTTTTTCGTCTTCTGTTCCTAATCCTTTCCTGTAGGACCGTTACCGCTCCTGCCTCATCCTTTTTAGACACTACAAAATGTGCGTCAAGTGCCTCCTTCACCTTCACTCCGTTTTCTTCAGGTTGTTGCAAATGAATTTGGAGGTTAGATAAGCCCTCATTTCCAGTCATAAAATAAACAAAAAATTAAGGAGTCCTCGACTCCTCGATAAATTCTACGCTCGGCCTTGGGCTGACTAACTTTGAATGTGGCCTTCTATACCCGCTCACTTTGGTCAGTTCTCGTTGACGTTTTCTCGGAGATCGAGTCGCCGTTCGGATTCATGACACATTCCTGTCTCCTCTCTTTTCTCTTACTCTCTCATCATCTGCTCTTTGTAAATGCATGGGATAGTTCGGAGCTCGAGATGTTTGACCTCGTTGAAGAGCTGGACAAGACCTTTTATGAGTTTATGTCCATTGAAAGGGTAATTTCGTCTTCTCTGGGCATTGTTTTAGACATCCTCAATAAGCGATATAAAGCGAGCTTATCGCAAACTCTCTCTGGAGTTGCACCCTGATAAAAACCCCGACGACCCTGATGCGTCTAGGAAATTTCGTCAACTCACAACTATTTATCAGACTCTGAAAGATGAAGGACTTCGAAGAAGGTATTTGACCATTTTTTTCCTAACATCTCAGCTACGATTCTGTTCTCGAAAATGGTCTTCCGGATTGGAGAACACCTGTATTTTATTATCGCACTTTACGCAAAATGTCGAATACCGAGCTGGCCGTCCTGGCTACTACTCTTTGTATCATTATTCACTTTGCAGCAATTTGGGGCTCCACCTTTGAGAAGCGTTGGACACTAGTAATTTCGGTGGAACCGTTATAAATGTTTTTAGCGTGAGCGTCTAGAAACTCACTACAAGCGCCACAAGGCCTCGGACAAACGGAAGATTATCATTGATGTCGAAATCGCCGAGCAACTAAAGGGAATAGCCTCCCCAACTGTTTGGGATATTTTACCAATTTATCTCGTTCGAGTGTTGTTTGGTTTTATCAAGTCCATTCCGTCGCAAATTTCCTCTATGGTCAAACTGGTCAAAGATCTCGCAGAGCAAAAGAGAAGGACTAAAGAAGAAATCAAAGGTACTGCTACATTTCGTAAACACTATAACATATTCCCCCAGTTGGTCGACCATCCGTCAATTTTCACTCCTGTGCTTCGCGTGTTTTCCTTCTTCGTATTTCATCTGAATGGGTGAATCGTCCTAGTTCTTCTATATCGCCCCTGCTATCTTAACACACACCAGATGTCCTTAGATTTTGTTTTAACGAGTTGATTTGTGAAAGTTTTCTCTTGCCCCCTCATCAGTCCGCTCCCCACTTTTCATAAGTCATTATTTCACTTGTCACAGTTAACCACATAACTTTTTGTTAACCATTTTCAGTTAGTCATAAGGGGGTCGACTGTCTCAAACCAGTAAAACTACCATCAACTTGCCGTAGAGCCTTAGGAATCCTTATGTTCTAGCGAACTGGTATCATGCTTTACAGTGCATAAGACTAACAGCTCTATCATTGTTACATGTTTTTCCACCTTTTTATATTTGACGAACCCCCAATCTCTATTAGTGAAACAACTGGTATAATAGCCTAATTTGCTGTGTCTCCTAGACTATCGAAAAGCATAACACTCGTGATGATCTAACCCGAGCATAACGCGAGTGGTTTTTTCAAAAGAAGTGGGAACTGCCGGTCCCAGCGTTTTCATCCTAGAAAAACGAAATAAACGTAAATTCACTCAGAAATTCCTACTCATCTGATAATTACGTCGATCTTGCTTCGTCACTGCCTTAAAAGTCTGTGTGGAATGGCATGCACTGGAGTATATTTTAAACAGCCTTCTGCTGGCTTTCTTACGTCTTCATTCATAAGTAGCTTTCAATTAATGTTACGCAGCAGTCGTAATGAAGCCATCTGGTGTGGTATTTTTACGCATCAGTCCACTTTTGCATTTATTTACGAAACCTTACTTTCCTTGAAACGTACGCTCAAGGAGACCCTTGGTTTTACCTTGTTTCACATGCGTAAATATTTCCTTGTGGAAGCATCTATATGCCGCGTTTTAAGCCTTTTTTTAAATTGTCATATTTGGAATCTATGTGCATATCAGAGATGGAGAAGCTGGAAGAAGAGCGAAGACTGCGGAAGACTCTTAAGAAAAAGCACCAGCCTGAGAAACCCCCACAAGATCACTTGGATGTGGACGTGTCACTGATGTCGACTTTTTCACCTGACAATCTGAGGGTGTCAACTGACGAACTTTGCGAAGTAGACAACGGGCCAGTAACCGCTAAGGTTTGTTGTTTCCAAATATTTACTTTTAATGTTTGCTGTTTGTGCGAGCGTTTCTGACAATCACAATTTCAACATTCGAATGATCTTCATGTTTCGTTTCGACGATCAAAATAACTAGCCCTAGAGTCGATCCAGATCGCAGATCCGCAAAATCACTATCGATGCATATTCGTATTCATCACGCCTCATTCCATAAAGTATCGTAGACATGACCACAAAGTACGGCTATGATCATGCCTGATCGCGACATGACCATTTGCAGCAGTGGATCTCGAGATCTCAACCGCTCTCTTCCCCTCCCACGGTGACCGAATATTGAGGGTCCGAAGATCACCACCGTGTCTTGACGGGTTGTGTTAGACCGAGTTTTAGGCTGACCACCTCTTCGACGCTTCCACGTATTCAGCGGTTTCGGATCCAGGGCAGCAACATTGAGGACGTGCCCAAATCACCCCGGTTGTTCTTATTGGATGATTTGAGGTATCCTCATGATGTTGTCCCAGCGAGTTCAGATTGTCATATTCGACGCCAAGTCAGTATGCTTCGCTCGAAGGATAGTCCTCAGTCAGCGATGGTCAGGTGCCTCCCTTTTCCACTTTTCTTATACGCGCACGACCCAACATTCACATCATTATAGAAGGTCCGGCTGGACGAATACCAGATAGGGGTATCACGCCGGATCCATAGACCCGGCGAACATCATCGATTCACCTTTACTCCACCCATTTGGTAGAAATTTCACCCCGGGATATTAAAAACTGTCTACGTCCTCAAGGTGATACCCATTTATCTCGAATGATGCCTTTACCAGGCCAGAAACGCAACTTGAGAGCACGTTTGCCCTCCCACCGTTTCTGGATAAATCTACCGATTTAACGACATTTGCTCATGACACTACATTTTGCGGGACATCAAAGCTTGACACCAGAAGGGTGGTGTCTGTAGTGTAATCGGAGTCAGTCTAGTGAAACCTGGTTTCAAATTCAACACCTTTAGAATCGCGTAGAACCCTGCCGAGGGTTTTGTCATTAGTCAATGACAGAAGGGGCAGCAGTATGCAACCTTGTCAAACGCCAGATCAAATGCGAATGGCTGTGAGGCATATTTGTATAGCAGCACTCATGCAGCAGTGGAGCAATCGCAATTATTTTTGTGATATCAGGACGCTTTCTATGTGACCCCTTGTACGCAGAGGGGATGGACATAGTCTGTTCCCTAGACGTCAGTTCCTACATCATGCATTAATCTGCTACCATGAACCCAGCTCCGGAACCTTAAACTGACTAGAAGGTAGTCTGTCTAGCTGGCCGTAGGACCAGAGTCTGAACTCTGGTTCCGTAGATGTTTGCAGGGATGCTGGAAGCATGTTTTGGTGGCGACTGGCTGACCATGGTCGGCAAAACTCAAAAAAAAATTTCACCTTGGTCACACCGTGAACCAGGCCCTGAGCGGTCAATAGGTGATTGTTTGAAGAGCAAACAGTGTACGTGCTTCGCTTATTGCAAGCGGAAGGCCTTCACACCGCGTCTAACGAAGCAGTCGCATGAATTTTTGTGATAGATGGTGCTGTACAAGTTGACCCCCTGGTCCGAGAGCCTGTATTGGATGTACGGACTTCGGGCGAGCAGCGAGCATCCAAGTTGTCCTGATGAAGACTGCACACCGTCGGACTTCGAGTACTGGGGTTAAGCAATGTTCACGTATCCCAGCATTGAGCAGCTTGGCCCGCATTAAATCTCTCATAAATTAGGAGGTGCGGTGTGCTATCTCACTTGCTACTTTTGTGTTGAGATACTCGAAAATGACTGAAGAGCACATATTCATATATTCGCCTTTCAGTGTTTTCAGATCCGAAATAGGACTAGTTAAGCGTGTTATTACCACCAGCGAAGGGTCTAAAGTGTTCAAAATGGTCCTTGTAACTACACAGAGCAGACTGGGCGCGTGCTCGGATCGCGCATACACGAGCATAAGCTGGCTGTGCGATGAGGCGACTCATTATCACAAGTGGCCGTCCACACCTACGAAATGGGTCACGAGTTTAACTTTGCAGCTGCCAAAATAGTCGTCCACGCCGGAAACAAAGCAGACCGAGAATTGATTGAAACCTGGGCCTCGGATGAGAACTCAGTCAGTCGATTTATCGATCTGGCGCCGGCCTACAGAGCCCTGCGTAGTCACCTCCAGTCTTGCGCCGTCGGTCGATGATCGCGGCTTCGTGCCTTATAACTGTCGCTTGTTCTGTTGCTGCTACTACCTCTGACGATGGACTCCTGCACGAGTCTGAAAGCTCAAGACAATAAACAAAGTGTTCCGGTGCTCGACTCTTCTTCTTCACTTATGTTCACTCTCATCGTTTAAGAACCCCATTTCGCGATCCTCTGCTGGACCTTTTGTGCGTTCTCACCTACATAAGATCCGGGTTGTCCTTATTGTGGCCTAGTACCCTCGGAGCGGGAGCCAGGTCGTGCATAGTACGCGTAGACGAGTTGTTTGCCCTTGTTGCGCTCGCACCTACCTCCAGTCGGCCTTGCCATCAAATCGTGGGTGTTGTGTCCACTCCGTTGGATTCGCGGTGGACGTCGCCACCGCATCCTGCGCTCGCTCTTAATTCACCTGTATATTCGAGAGTCCGTGTTCCTCTTCGCTTCTGCCTTACTAGACCATGCCTACCACAGCTCTCTATTCCTTTCAGGAATGGACAACAGATGAGGAGGCTATTTTTTAAGAAGAAGAAGAAGAAGAAGAAGAAGAAGAAGAAGACACGATCGCTGGGGCAGGAGCTTTATTAGCCTGACGTTTCGGATTCCTGCTCGAATCCATCATCAGAGACAAAAGCAGATAAGGGTGGTTCATGCTTCTGCGGCTGCAGTATTTATAGAATCCAGTAGCCATGCTACCGCATAGCTATGAATATTCATGGCTCCCTTCCCTTCATCAGGGATCGTTGTACGTGGCGTGATGGCCGACATTCGCGTCGTTAATTGCTGCAATTTCATCACGTGCGTTGGATGTTGGTGTGATGATTGCTCGACCATCTGACGCGCTGACCCGGGTGTTGGGAAGAGTGTTCACCTGTGAGCAGGAATCCGAAACGTCAGGTTAATAAAGCTCTTGTCCCGGCGATCGTGTCTTCTTCTTCAAGACTGCTTCCTGGGACTCGTCATTTCGCTTCTATTAGTCCATGTTCCTCTTCGCCTCTGCCCTACTAGACCATGCATACCACGGCTCTTTATTCCTTGCAGGAATGGACGACGGATGAGGAGGCCATTTTTATCCGTCTGACTAACAAGTACCCTGGAGGCTTTCCAAACCGCTGGCAAAAGATTGCGGAAGTCTTGGGGCGGTCGGTGGCGGACGTGACCGCGCGAGCATCCGCCATTTCGGCCCGAATGTCGGAAAGAATGCAAGTAAATCGTAAGTTGCCTTGTCAGTGCATTTGGAGTAATTCTCTGTCTGGAGTCGGCCGTCTTCTGTCACTGGACTTTGTTATTCCACTTGCTTCCGTTTTTCAAACTCATATATCGAAGGAGACAGTCAATAATCCCAAGCTATGCTGACTTATTTTCTTAATAATGCAACATCAAAGGGGGTAGTACATAAGTTAACTTGTATAAACAGTAAACACGGAATATTAGATCAGGTTTATTCGTGCCCCCTGGCACTAGACACCATTCTCTCACGAAAAATAACAACTACCTGTCCATGAACGTCATTAAGAAAATAAGTCCTAAACTATTCTTTTCCGATGTCAGAAATTATGCCTTCTTGTGATTTATCATTTCAATAATTGACATTTTGGCTTGATAAGATCTCAATTTCGGAACCATTTGGGATGTTCACCGCAGTGTAATTACCGTCAAATATCCGCGCGTATCGCAAACCTGTATAATGACAATGCTGTTTGTTACAGCTCTATCCAAATATTATATTTCAGGATTCCTTTTTATCTCAATGTTAAAATAACTTGGAACTTACAAAACCCATCCATTTAGATAATAGATTTTTCATTCGTGTAATTTTACATAATGGGCTTATAAGAAGTGGATTTTTCTCTCAAGGGCTTCGCTAAAATCACAATCTTCATAGACTGGAACTGAGTTCCGTAGCTGCCACATCGAACGCTGCATCCTCTCTTGAAGCTACAGATGCTGTTAAGAGTTGGCGAATCGGTTCGATATGCTCGTTGTTGGGAGTTGCGTGAACTGAGTGACTGGTTACGGCGGCGACGGCGGGACCGTTGGTGGTGGTGGTGAAGTTTAGGACTATTTTCACTCGCTGTTGGTTATCCATCTGCCGACGGTACTTTGTCATGTATGGGCACGGACTGCTTATTAGATATCACCAACCAAACGATCGAGCAATATCATCAAGACTTTATCAACGTCTTGTGGTTGTCGGAAGTCACCTCACGCACTCTTCGTGTCGGCCTCGAGATACCTTTCAGACGCCACCATTCCTCATGTAGCTTCTCAGTGACCTCTTCTCCCCAATTCGCGTGTCTTAGGGGGTATCGTCCCTCTTCTCAAACTCTTGTACTTGCGCACCTGCGCTTGATGCATTCGTAACTATGCCTCATTAGTCAACCTGAAGAATTTCACGGATAGTGCCTCTTCACGCGCGAAGATCGACGACAGTTATTCTCCAGAGCTTGTTGTACTGTCTACAACAGTGATTGTAAGTGTCTGCTATACCGGAATCAGTAAACCATGGCCCTCGCAGCCTAGTGTGCCTTAGTAGTTACCCGGCACCTGGTTCGTTGCCGGTAGATGCGCTCGCGCTCCTGCTGAGTATACGCGTCTTGAGCTCAGTCGTGGTCTTTCTGACCTGTTGTGGTGCTGTTGTTGGTTAAAATCCTGGTGAAGTGTTTATTGTGGATCTGGAGATGTGGTGGTACGTCTAGGTGCGGGTCCGGCCGTGCCAGCCACCTGCGCCCTCTCCCTCTGGTGTTCTTCACGACTATGTCGCGACACCGGGCCCAGGCGGGGGGAGGAGAGAGTGCGGTAGATGCTGCGAAAGTCCACTCTCACTGCAAACTAACTGCAAGCGCAAGCCACCGAGCCTGTTGTGAAGCACACGGTAGACATCGAACACCACACAGCTTCTCAGTCTTCACAGCAACCATCCGGTGGCTCACAAACGAAGCTGTGTGAAGACGTTCTTCAAACGGATCCAAACTCATTGCAGCAAACCGGAGGACAGAGCACGTGAGACCCGTTATCTCCGCGACCAGTTTGTGCAAAATGGCTATCCGAGGGTATTCTTGAGTCGCTGTCTACGCGGTCGGCACCAGAGAACTCGAACATCAACGCCACCGACGGTATGGCATTCTCTGTCATACATCAAGGGCGTTTCAGAAGCGACCGAGCGCATTGCTGCGGAGCTAGGTGTTGGAATTGCACACCGTCCCAAAGCCACCATGCGCAATAGGGTCATAAAAATCAAAGACCGGTTAAAACCTGATGAGCAATCTGGAATAGTGTATCGCATTCCGTGTCAAAATTGTCCTTGTAACTACACAGGACAGACTGGACGCATGCTCGGATCGCGCATACACGAACATGAGCTGGCCGTGCGACGAAGCGACTCATTATCACAAGTGGCCGCCCACACCTACGAAATGGGTCACGAGTTTAGCTTCACAGCCACTAAAATAGTCGCCCACACCGGAAACAAAGCAGACCGAGAATTAATTGAAGCCCGGGCCTCGGATGAGAACTCGGTCAATCGACTTATCGATCTGGTGCCGGCGTACAGAGCCCTGCGTAGTCATCTCCAGTCTTGCGCCGTCGGTCGATGATTGGCCTACATGCCTTATAACTGTCGCTTGTTCTGCTGCTGCTACTACCTCTGACGATGGACTTCTGTATGAGTGTGACCCCTCTGCCGGCCGTACTTAAACTGCGAAGTTGGATTCGGGGCAGCAACGTTTTACGTGTATGACTGACTGCAAAGACTTTCATTGGTCAATTTTCTTGACTGGCAGACAACTCTGGTGCGTGGGGATTCAGGCCTTTTTTAAATAGCCGCTTTAGTCGTAGTTTATAGTCCTCTTTCGCACTGCAGATGCCAACTCCTGACATTGGACAGGTGGGCTTCCTCGTTGACATTCCCCCCCCCTTCCCCCCATAGTTCCAGTTGACATTATGTCTTTTGTCTTGTACGGGTTCGGTTGGTGACCACATGTTACACATCTCCCCACCCCCAATTTCCGCCTCTCGACAACAGCCTCCTAAACTTGTCCGGTTTCTTTTTACTAATTCCGACAAAAAGATAAATAAATAAGTTCTCCGTCGTATCCACGTTCGGCTGCCTTTCTCGCTCTTATTACTTTACCCTGTTCGAGTGATTTGGGCAAATTATAGCTTTTTTCCTTTAGCTGACTTCGAATCCAATGTGGCGAATGCATCTGATGGAGAGGAGGTGGAGGAGGAGGACAGTGACGACTACTACCTCTCCAAACGTAAAGCCAAACGCCTTGGTAAAGCACCAAAAATCTCTGCGCCCAAAGATGAGACAGCCGACGACAACGACGATGGAGGTTGCAATTGTTTTTTTGTGTTTTCCTTCTCGAGTTTCCCATCCTTTATTTTCGATGCTTTCGTCGACCGTTCCAGCCACCTGCGCCCTCTCCCGCCTCTGGTCATCTTGATTCTGTCCTAACACCGGGTCCAGGTGGGGAAGGAAGAGACAGAGAGTGCGGTAGATGCGGCGCAGGCTACTCTTACTACTACGCGCAAGTCACCCTGCCTGCTCTCACTCCGCTCTAGAGCACGTGGTGGACATCGTCAAGCACGACGGTCAAGCCGTCATGTTTCGCTACTGTTTGCCCGGTAACCAGACGGGCGGTAAGGGAAACATACAGTAGGTGGGCTAACTCATGAAATGTCAACTGAAATTCTGGAATGCGTTTTCGTTTCGAAAAGATTAATTAAATAGGGTTGTAAAACTAATCAGCCTGCAGCATAATTCTATAATAAATCAGTTACCTCAGGATGTCGGCTTTCGAAAGAACTTCTTTCCGGCTGCATGCAAAGACCATACTCTGTAAAAAAATGACTACTTAAGTAGCATGTACTTTTATTTTTGATCCTCGATGCCTCTAAAAGTCCAATTATATTTCATGGAAAAAATGCACAAAAAAATATTCATTCTTTAGCTCATTCGGCAGAAAAGTACGTCGTCTTTCAATTTTATACTTCAATTTTATCGTTTGGTTTTCAAAAACTTTTGCAATTCCCGAATAGTTTTGAACCCGCTCTGCCGTCACACTTGCATTCAGGGTTTCCAAACTACAAGCCATGTATTCTCCGCGTATGTGAAACCATGCATTTCTCTACACTATTAAGAGGAGACTATATGGGTTTCATAAAATTTAGCATTTGATTTGAGCCATATTGTTAACCTTACAAGCCACATTGGTAAATGCAGAGACATGATGTTTTATGAAAGGCCATTTCACGGTATTAAAAAGTCTCACAATTAGACAATTTTTAGAACTGAATGGTCTTTCCTTCGAGTATAAAATTGAAAGACGACATATTTTTCTGCCGAATGAGCGAAAGAATGAATATTTTTTGTGCATGTTTTCCTTGAAATATAATTGGACTTTTACAGGCATCGAGGATCAAAAATAAAAATGCATGTTACTTAAGTAGTCATTTTTTCCAGAGTATAGTCTTTGCATGCAGCCAGAAAGAAGTTCCTTCGAAAGCCGACATCCTGAGGTAACTGGCTTATTATAGAATTATGCTGCAGGCTGACTAGTTTTACAACCCTACTTAATCTTTCCGAAACTAAGACGCATTTCGGTTGGCATTTCATGGGTTAACCCACCTACTGTAACCTTGCTAGTAATACTAACGCTATAACTGGCTCATTCCGTGAGCCTTACACTTAACCTATGGATAAAGCTAACATTCGTACTAGTCCAACCCTAGTATTAGTGGTTAGGGTTAGGTTAAAGGCATCCTTGCTTCCCGTCTTACCAGCGGAGCCAGAAGCGATACCGTTTCCGAAAGGATTACTTAGGTGGGATCGCAATTTTGGTTATCGTGCAGTGTAATCCCAAAATATTCCAGTCATGCCGGTATGTCCACTTGTGAATGAGCTCCTTTTCGGCCGTTTGGAAAAACCATTGTCAGTAAAAATGACTACTTAAGTAGTGTAGTTTTTCCCATCTGACTATCGACGCTCTTATAAATTCGAATATATTTTGCAGAAAACATACGCAAAGCTACTTTTAATCATTTGGTGACAAATTACGCCTTGTCTTTCAGTTTACAAAGAGTTTGTAATCGTGAGATTTTTTAAGACCGTGAAATGTCCACGCAGAATCGTATCCGCCAGTTCTTTTACTGTTGCTTATGAAGTATACGATATCGTTCACATTTATTGCTAAATTTTATTAGCCATATGCGGTGTATTTTTAATTTCCTAGAGAAATATATGATTTCTCTTACATGAAAAGTATACAGCACGTAGTTTAAAAAGCCTGAACACGAGTGTGGCCGCAGACCTGGAATAAGTTTTTTTAAATCGATAGGCACCCCTGGATATAAAATTTAAAGACGTTTTTTACCACAGGAATCGATGAAAGGCTATTTTTGTGGGAGTTTTCTTTAGAGTTTATTCAAATTTATAAGGGCATCGAAAATCCATAGGAAATTGTTATACTACTTAGGTGGTCGCTTTTACGGGATGTGGCTTCTGCCGCTGGCCGGAAAGAGGCTCATCCCAAAGCGGGCGTCCCATCGTGATTGAAATATCTTTGGATTGCCCTGCACGGTAATATTCCGACCCCGTCTAAGTAATTCTTTCTGATCGATAGCTCATTTCAGGGTCTCGTTAACATTTCATGCGATAGGCCAGATACCGTAGCAGCCCATCAAAAGGAAAGATATTGGTCCAGCTGCGCTCAGCCCGAAGTCTCCACCTCTGTTTCCCTATTTCCAAATCAATTCGTCGACGAAAGACCCTACCGCGAAGACTTTGCTGACATCGCCAAGGAGGTTGATGTCGCAGTTTCCCTGTGTGTAGCCTGCCCTGCGTCCGAATACTTGTTTACTTTTGCTAAATCTGAGCACAGTGACCCCTTTACCGCGTGTACCGATACCTTCTAGCGGCGCTGGCTGATTACGGCAGTAAACCGTGCTGCAGGGGGTGTTAAGGCACTCTTAACAGGGCATGATAACAGAAACCGCCTGCAGCACGGGTGGCTTTGAGCCAACCTCCAGTGAAATTGGGGTTAGGTTAGGAGTTAAGTTTAAGGCTAGACCTGAAGTTAACGGCAAGGCAAGTCAGGATAGGGGGTAGTGTTAACTTCATCATTAAGGTTTAGGGTAGGGTTAGGGTGAAGATCAGGGCAACGGTCTAACTTTAGTTTACTAGCCTGACGTTACGGATTCTCATTCGAGCCCATCATCTGTAACCGTCTTTGATGATGGGTTCGAGTGAGAATCCGAAACCTCGGGCCAACATGCTTCGTGTTCCAGTGATCGCATCTTCTTCTGGACTGCTTCCTGGAACTCACCTGTTCGATTCTATTGGTAACGGTTTTGTTTTATAATAGGCTTATTGTTGGGTTTAGGACACGGAAATATTTGCCCTTTTCGGAATTATGCTCAGGTCCACCTTCGTTACCTACGTAGGGCGTACGTACCCCCGTGTCCTGTTTAGGGGACTACATAAGTCAGTCCTACCCTCTGTTTTTTACGGACTCACCCTAGATGTTAAACTTAGAACACTTGACTGTCACAACTGTCACAATCAGGCACTTTTTTGTAGTTCGGTTGACTGTTTTGACAGACCTACCACTGATTTTATCATTCAAGAATGAGCTGTAATCTATTCCCTGCGAAATGTTGCTATCCGAGGTCTTCTGAGATTCGATTTTTTCGCAGGTCATGCAGAAACCTACATTTCAGGAAGGTGGGGAAAACGTAGACTGAATACTGGTAGTAGTTTCTAGTCCATTTTAGTGCCTCTAGACGAGGAGGTAATTTGTACTGCTAATTGCCCAGATGGCGGAAAAGACTTTCCTTTTTGTTGTTAACCAACCAGTCAACCAAAACATGCTTCTGTTTTCCTTCGCGATCACCGGCATCTTAGCTTTATCCTACTTAGGAAACCTGGTGAGTTTGTTGTGTGGCTCCACGGCGAGTAACTGCTCTGCCAAATTTGCAGCCAATTAACCCCGCATTCTGATTGGTGCTTCCCAAGGTCTTGCCTCTGTGAATGGTGGTGACGGCGCGATCGAAAGTGACGACCAATCCGGTTACGCCAGTCGGAGTAAGCAGAAGAAACAGCAAAGTGCCAATAAGGGCGGCCTACAGCGCAAGCTGGAGGAGAACTCAGCGGCCAGTGGTGGGTGGAGCCAGAAAGAGCAAAACCAACTGGAGACTGCCATTAAATCCATTCCTAAAGGCGTGCCTGATCGGTGGCAGAGGATCGCGGAATGTGTTCCCACGAAATCCCTGGTGGGTTTCCCCTTCTTTTTAATGCCTGTTTAGCAGGAAATGCGGAACGCATTTTTGCAAAAGACATTTATGTGCCGGACCGCCTGAATGATTATGCATGCGCCAAATCTACTCCACACATACTTTAGCACTTTGCCTGCTATCGATGTCATGCGAGACTTTGTCATTAGAGAAGTCCAGAAGTCTGAGGACTGTGTCACTCCACTGTAATATTAGTTCCACATTTGCAAATTTTGCATAGAGAAGAGGCGACTGATGCATGTGAGAGACAGGATAGATTGGAGCCGACACTGGAGAATCCATCTTCACACCACATCAGGGCGTTCTCCGTCATAATAAATCTGACGAGCTTGAATCCATCACCACCACCACCACTTGGAGGGTTGTCGACTGACGGAATAACTCGGTCCTCATGGGTGTATTTTGGTGTGACCGTAGAACTGAGGGTGAGGCTGTAATGGCTCCTTGATGTGGCCGTTATGACATTCGCTCACAAGTGAGATCCGAACCGACAGGCGGACAGTAAACCGTTTGAAGAAGAAAATAGGCACTCCGGAACAGGTTTGTTTAACTGCTGACGTTTCAAAGAGCTGGGTCGGCTCTTCATTGTCAAAGCGAAAAATGCACTTAATCGATCGGAAATCGATCGGAAGTCATTCGTCTGAAGATGAAGACGGGTTCTCCGAAACACATTTATTTAGGTGCTGACGTTTCAAAGAGTTTGGTGGGCTCTCCATTGTCAAAGCGTAAAATGCACATAATCGATCAGAAATTGCATGTGGCATCTTCTGTTGGTCGGCCTTATTCTGATCGATTTTTCTCTCCTCTCGCTGCCTCGGCCTCTCGGGAGATGGTGGACGGGCGTTTTGCCTGTGTGCTTTGTGAGTCACCACTCCGTCGAGGGGAGCTGAGTGAACTTCTGTCGGGCGGTCGGTCTGGCGGTTCTTCTTCTTCCTCACCGAGTAAACTCAGCGTCGGGCTATCTCCGTGCGGCCTTCTTAAGTCCGGTGTGGTTGTTTGGTCCTGAGGTCTACGATTGTGATGACGTAGGACTTTGTAAGCTGCAGGAAGGTCCAGATGCCTGTTGATAGAGTGGGCATCGGAGAACCACGCCTCGAGAGTTTGCCGTCCTGTTTTTGTGTTGCCTCGGCCTAAGATGGTAGCCCTCTGGAGGTCAAAAGTATGCTCCGTTTCTCCAATGTGTGTTGCTAGTTGAGAGTTAGGGTCTAACCTTCGAGTGGCCAATTTGTGTTCTTGTAGGCGAGTTAGCAATTTCCGCCCGGTTTCGCCCACATAGTTGCTGTCGGCCTCATTGCAATTTATTTTGTAGATGACTGCTGAGGTTTCATCGGGTGGCAATGGGTCCTTGCGTTGCATCAGGCGACGTCGAATCGTTGCTTGGGGTCGATGGGCTATGCCTACTCTGGTGGTTTGTAGCAGTCGCGAGACCGCTTCGGAGACCCCTTTGACGTAGGGAATGGCCCTCCAGACTTCGGGTTGCTGCTCATTTGGCCGCCGTCTGGGCGCCCAACGTCCGCTTCTCTCAATGAAATGTCTGGAATAACCATTGGCTGTAAATAGGTTCACAGGGTACAATCGTTCGACCCTTTTATCTTCTGGCGTGCTGCAGTGTGTTTCGACTCTTTGGAACAGAGTGCGGACACAACTACGTTTGTGAGACAGAGGATGGTTGCTGTTAAAGTGTAGGACCTGTCTCGTGTTAGTGGATTTTCGGAATACTGCAGTTTGCAGCTGTCCAATGGTACACCGGCGCACAAGTGCGTCAAGGAAGGGGAGTTGGTTGTTTGTTTCTGCTTCCATCGTAAATTCGATATCCGGATTAACCGAATTCAGTATTTCCTTTAGGTGCTCTATGTCACCTGTTTTGACAACGGCGAAGGTGTCATCGACATAGCGGGCCCAGAAATTTGGTTGATACTTGGTGAACACCAAGTGTTCTACCTGTTGAAGAATTACTTCAGCGATTAGGCCTGATATAGGGGAGCCCATAGGAGTGCCTTTTATTTGTTCGTACATCTGTCCACCGAAGGTGAAATAAGTCTTGAGACAGTATCGTAGATGCACAGACTTCAGGGGTTCGTCTCTCTCCGTTTGCATGTGATAGTTCGACCGTAGTATCCGACGAGGATCCACCGTGTGCACCATAGCAGGTGGTAGGAGCAGGGACGGTGATAGCAGATTTGCGCTGCATCTACCGCACTCTCTTCTCCCTCACTCAAGACAGAATCGAGCAGACCGGAGGCGGGGGAGGACGCAGGTAGCTGGTACGGCGGAAACTCGCTCGTAGACGTACCCCCTTATCCACAACCGATACTGACCTGAATTTTATACCACAAGAAAGATGGGGAGTGGCAAAGATCCCAGTGGGCGCGGCCTGAGTCTGCACATAGGCTTGCCGCCCAATCCTCAATGCATTCCCGATAATATCTGTTGGACTCCGATCTGATCCTTGTTTTGGCCCAGCATATCTACCGCGTGGCTCGTTTTAAGAGCAAAGGTTCGCACGTACACAACACATCTATCAGTTCAGTTTTATTGAGGGAAATGTAGGTCTTCACCTTTGAACTCCCTGGAAAAGGTATCATATAGGTAACAAATTATCGGAGAAGCGTCAACTCTGTACAGATAGACAAACTGTCTCGGGTGTTAGTGGTATGAGCAGTAATACAGCGGTCGTTTCGAGTGCAGGGCAATAAATAATGTACCCAGTGACAAAAGTTGCATAGGTGCATGTCTGTAAGCGTAGACGATGGGTTGGAGACAATAATAAATTCAATTTAAAATGTTACTGAAATATATAAAGTAGTATCATAGCAACGGTATTTCTCAAGGTCACATGGGTCGAATGGTAATTTAGTGGACAATGGCATACGAATTTAGCTTCCTCTTAAAGACCTCAACGGAAGCAGACATAACGACATCCGGAGGCGTGGCGTTCCAAGCTTCAAGCACTCTGTTATAGAAGAGGAACTTTCGTACGTCCAGCCTGGCCCCGGTCACACGTAGTTTGAATGGATGACCTCGTAGGTTTGTGGTGGTTGCTAATTCGAAGAAGTCCCCGCGTTTAGTATCGCTTGCATGTATCGTTTACATTCAAACAGGCTATATTCTGGTCCTGTGTGTAATTACTCCCCGGACTTACATAACCTTTACTGTCGTAAACTTTATTTCCATGGAGGGAAATTTGGCGACACTGTATTACCGCCAAAAAACGCCGATGAGGCTGTTAACTGACACACAATTTCTCCCCCTTCCATGATGGTTGCATCCATCTCCTCAGACATCCAATGTAGCCCTTGTGCGTACCCTGTGCCCCAGTAAGTCAGGTTCCATCGTCGGCAGACGACCTCACCTTGCTGGCGAAGGCACACGGTGCACTGGCGAGCGTCAATCACTGTGAAGCAAGCCTGCGCATTCTTCATGTCTGTCATGCACGAGCCTACTTCCGCTCTATAAAAACTTGCGGCGTCAACGCTTCAACCCACCCAAACACCGCCCTCTCGTGGATACACTGAATGTCCACCGCCCCGGCGGCAGTCGGTCATGGGCCCCTGTGAATCCGGAAGCCAAGTAGTACATGATCCCTTAACTCTTTTCAACATCTGCGCGCATACACAGCCCTGACAACACGCTCGCGTCCCATCCTCTAGCGTCCCCTTTTCTAAGCAAGCACTCAATGGACCCCCTATTTAGGCTTCTCCGAAGAGTGATTACGGTAGGCCACCTATCTTAACCGCCACAGGTTCCGTCGGCGTGCGCCTCGCATACCTACAGTGAGTGACCGATCCCATGAAATGTCAGGGAGGAGGCGTACTCACATATGTTAAGCGTGAGCTATTAGTTTCAGACGAAAATGATAAATGTGCATGCACTTGTGAGGCAGTTTGGCTAATTACAGTGAGTGACCTATCTCATGAAATGTTGGCTGAAATTCTGAAATGCGTTTTCGATTAGGAAGGATTACTTGGTCGCGGTTGTAGTACTGCTTATCTTGTGGCATACTCTTGCAACATTTCGCACTTGGCAGGATGTCGCCTTTTAAATGCATTTCTTTTCAATCTCCTGTAGAAAGCGTGCTCGGTAAAAAAAAATGACCACCTAATTAGCATGCATTTTTCCCATTGATTTTCGATGGTCTTGCAAATTCAAATATATTTTATAGAAACGACGGACAAGAGTATGCCTTTTCCAGTCGTTTGATAGAGAATCACGTCTTTATATTTTATACTGAAGGAAGGAGTATGATTAGGTTTTAAAAAAGCCAAGTAATTTGGAGCCTAAGCATTCGTTGGATTAGCGCTTAGGGATTTCAGTCTACAAGGTGCATGTGATCCGCGTAAAGAAAATCACATATTTTTCTGTGCCTTTAAAAAGATATCATACAAAGTCCATAAAAATTTGCAATGGATGCGGATTATGTTGTCCATTTCATGAGGAGTTGTGGTAAACTGCCAGGTACGATGCTATGTGAATGGTCATTGCGCGGTCTTAAAAAATTTCATACTGAGGAACTTTTTTGAAATTTAATTATACCTAATCTTTGAGTATAAAATATAAAGAAGACCACCACAGGTTCCCTCGGCGTGTGCTTCGCATACCTAAGTGTTGCTTAAAACCTCGACCGCTATTTACTAAGAATCACCAGTCCCCTCCATCATATGTCTATTTATTCCTCTGTTTTAGCAAGAAATAACGGCTCGCGTCAAGTTACTGTCTGAAGTGAGTAAGCAGAAACAACAAACTGCGAACTGAATTTTGTCCGGCCTGGTTGCTTGATCTTTTTTTCTGAAGTCCCCTTCACCCACCCGATTTCCTATTTTTTCTTCGACACCATGTCCCTCAACGTATGCCTGTTTCGGGCACCTTCTGATCTTTCCCCTTACCCTGCCACTCTCTGTGTACAAAAAATGTATTTCTCTTTTCCTCTCGCTATATGCCATTTCTTTGTGGAATTTGATTTCGCTTCCAATAAAGATCTCGATCTTCTCTTGTCTTGGGACATCCAAACCGGAAGTGCCAAGGGCCTACGGAAATTTTGCTGTAGGGCTGCATCTGAATGCTTGCGGCCCCCAAACGGGCCGCGTGGTAGATGCGCTGGACCATATCCGATTCTGGCGGGCGTTATCGGAATGCGTGCGATAACAAATGCCAACATTTTGGGGTGCGGTGGCAAACCCGGCTGCCGGCAGACGTCGCGCACATTGCGACCTCTGCCGCCCCCTCCCCCCATTGTTGTTGTTGGTCAAAAACTTGGTCATTTGCTGTGTGGACCAGGGGGTGTGGGGTGGAGCGCGAAGGTGCGGGCTCGATCCACCTGCGCCCTCTCCCGCCTCCGGTCATCTCGACTGTCTTGACACCGAGTCCAGGTGGGGAGTGGGGAAGGGAGAGTGAGGTAAATGCAGCGCTAGTCCATACTCACTATAAACTAATCTGCGCACAAGTCACCGCGCCTGCGCACGGTGGACATCGTCGGAAACGGCGGTCGAACTGTCGCATCTGGATGCGTCAGTGATTGCCGAGGCGAGGGAGGGTGGCGGGTGTTTCCCCCAGACTAGGAAGTTTGCAACAATGTGAACCAGTCTCCTGATCACGCCTCGCTGGGGTTATCTCGCCCTACTTTTATCATAAGCGTTCGTTGACTTTGCAGGGTTTTCCTGCATCAGAAAGCCCCTACGGCGTTAAAACGCCTTCTTTATGTTCAGACCTACAAGACATCGTTTGATGCCCCTTCCTAAGCGTCCGGCTAATGTATCCCACATGGGCCGGCATGAGGGTAGTCCGCATGGTCCGAAGACGAAGTGGATGGTTCAATGAGGTTATACTGGATGAACTTCACAAACAGTAGTCAGGGTTATAGAAGGGGAAGAACAAGTGGACGGTTTTTTCACCAGCGCGGGGGGGGGGGAGGATCGCCTGCGCGTTCTTTGAGAGCGCCCTACCTACATGGAGTGACCGATCTCATGAAGTGTTGGCTGAAATGCGTCTTCGATTAGGAAGGATTACTTAGACGCGATTGTAATGCTGATTATCATACGACACAAACCTATAGTATTTCGGACTCGGCAGGATGTCCGCTTTTGGATGCATTGCTATTCAAATTCCTGTAGAAACAGTACTCGGTAAAAAACGACTACTTAAGTAGCATACAATTTTCTCATTGATTTTCGATGCCCTTAAAAATTCAATTAGATTTAATGGAAAGCATGCATAAAAACATTCATTTTTTGCATATTCGGTAGATAATCACGTCTTCTTCCAATTTTATACTCGAAAAAAGAGTATGATTCGGTTTTAAAAAACTTCTAATTCCCGAATTATTTTGAATTCGACCTGCTGTTACACTTGCGTTTAGCGTTTCAAAACAACAAGCCGTATATTTTCCGCGCACGGAAAACCATACATTTCTCTACGGTATAAAGGGGAAACCATATGGGGTTCATAAAATTAAGCAGTGGATTTGAGTAGTATTGTTAACTTTACAAGCCACATCCGTAAATGCAGATACATGACGTTTTATGAACGGCCATTTCACGGTATTAAAAAACCTCACAACTAGAAACCTTTTTCAACTGAATTATACAACTCCTTCGAGTTTAAAACTGAAACAAGACGAAATTCTCTACCGAATAAATAAAAAAATGAATATTTTTATGCATTTTTCACGAAATATAATTGAACTTTTAAGGACATTGACAATCAATGGGAAAATTCCATGCTACTTAAGTGGGCATTTTTTGCCGAGTATAGTTCTTGCATGCAGTCGAAAATAAGTTCGTTCGAAATCCGACACCCTGAGGTAACTGGATCATTATAGAATTATACTGGATGGTTATTGGTTTTACAACCATACTTGATTAATCTTTTTGAAACGAGGACGCATTTCGAAATTTCCGCCGACATTTCATGAGTTAACCCACTTACTGTAGCTTGCGTACTGCCTGTGTGAAAAACTGCCTACTAAACTATTACAGACTGGCTGATGTCCGATGGCGCCCTGGTTTGATAAATGAAGTCCTCTGGAGTGTATAATATAATTGCTATTGGTCAGAATAGGGCCGACCGTTGAGAGCGTGAGCAATCCCTGAGCAGTCACTGCCCAATAAAGGTAGTAGAAACGGGGATACCTCTTTCTGAATACTGGTCACTATGCGACATTTTATCGGTCTAATAATCGGACTACAGCGGCCCCCACTTAATGTGGCCCTTAAGGCACTCTCACACAAGCGAGATCCGAACCGCCACTGTGAAAACCTGGTACATGTAATGGGACCCATTTTGTGCGTGGCACGCGTAGACTCGTCAGCCATTGTGTCACCTCCAACCACCAGCTGTCTGACGGACCCGAGAGGGCGGCTGGTGCCCGGTGGAAAAAAAAGAGAGTGAGGCCAATAACAGTGAGTCCATCCCCACAACAAACCACCTTGTTCATCGTTATAATAAATCTCGCGTATCTGAATCTATCATAATTAGCTATCGGCCGTGATGTGGATGTCCGCCAATCGACGAGCTAATTCGGTCCTCATCGTGTGTATTTTGGAAAGGTTGGAGGACTAAGAGCCAATCTGGAGTGACTTCTTATTGATGTGGACTTTATAGCAGGCTCATCCTACGGAGAAATTCACCCAGTTCGAGAGCTGCTGTCAATTTCTTCCTCGGAACGGTTTTCGGCACCACTGACATCTGATAAAAAAGGCCGCTCAAGTTCACTGTCGGTAAAGCCTCCAAACTGAGGTATAGCACGGTGATTTGGAGGGAATTCGTTATTCAAGAGCCTGTAGTCAGCACAGAATGGTCAATCACCAACGGTTCGCCTCACGGTCACGAACTCATAACCGAATTATGTCTTATGATATAAGGTGCAGAAAAGAGTAATTTTTATGCACATGAGGGAAGTATTGACATGAAAAGGATCCCCACCTTCCGCTTGGCAAACATGTACTCCCTATACAGTATTTTCCATAAGGATTTTCGAAATATTTGTCTCCAGCACTCGAATTTCTTTCGGAGTTTATTGACATACCCCAAGTAAAGGCAACGGTAGGATGTAGGACCCCCAATTAACTTGAGCTAGCCTGTGGACCGTGTCGCACGTTGGTGGTAGAGGGTGTTTTATGGGCGGAGCAACACACAGGTAGGAGAGTAAGAAGACCCAGAAAATGAATACATCTCTGCCGAAAGTCTTATCGTGCGCCGCCATTTGGTAAAGAAAGTGAGCACGATAATTAAAAAATAGACAAAAAAGAAATGTTCAAAAAAATAACAGACTTTGAATACAGCGTCGCTGGTAACTTACATGCTGTCAGGAAGGCAGGGGAATTTCAGGCAATGGGAACGGTAAATAAAAAAGGATGTTTACAGTCATACTGAATTCTAGTGTATATTTTAGAAATGCCAGCTAGATGGGGTTCCACACACTACCGTTGCCCGAATAAATACTTCTGGCGATGTCCGATGGCGCGCACGTGGCGGTCCGTCGAAATCTCCATCCTTGAAAATATTCTTCTTTAACCATCCGCTGAATGTGGATTGAATATTCCGGTAGTGACCGTACTCGCGGCACCTGCAGCAACATCCGGCCCCTCTAGCGTATTTGCATGAAGGCACCAGTAACAGTCTGGTTCTCGGCCAATCACAGCTATCCAAACTGGTCAGGCAACTTCAAAGTCGACGCAGACGTGCCCTCACTCATGACGCTCGAAGGCCTTCTCCTGCGGTGCCGAAGTGTACCCTCTAACCTATTTCTCCTTTGTTCTGTACAAAACTCCATATCCTCTCTACTGACTTCCATCTTCTTCGCTTTCTATGCAATACCCGACGTGAAGGTTGTACTGACATGTGTTAATGTGTTTTCATCTGCTGGGACAAAGTCTGGTACTTTTGAAACTCCTGAGAATGTTTTCAGTTGGCGTTCCTGGTTCTTCCCGAATTCTCCGCTATGCACGCTCAGCAGTTCCCTGCGTATGAACTGGATCCGATTTTTCGGCTCTGAACCAATAAGTAGCACCCACCTTTTGGTAGATATGCTGAACCGAGCTAAAATTGTGTGCATGGGCTTTTTTGTTTGAACAGTGGGGCACTACTTTGTGAAATTAAATTATATGATTTCTACTCGTTGCTCCTTACTGTATTCTTGCATGCTAATTTTTGAAGTAAAAGTCATTAAATGTTTGAACAGCAGTGTGACTTGTGTCCCTTGCTCTATGTCATGCGCCGCTGTGCGGCTGCTGGTTGGACCCCAGAGAGGGCCCGTAAGGCACAACGAAACGAGTGAGTTCCCCAAGAACGATCGGTGAGCATGTGGCAGTTCTCGTCTCCTCGCCCTCCGCCTTTGTCACGCTGCCGTCCTGTCCGCCTCACACTCCGTGTCGATACGCTGCTGGGACGCGCGAGTGCTCGAAGCCAATCAACGCTGTCCCCACTCTGATTGGCTGGCGGCGTGGACACAACGAAGGGCACACACACGCGCTGACAGCAACCCGAAGGCGGACACAGACAACAGCTTGCTTGGAGCGCGCTCGCGGCGACTGCCTACAGAGCCCTTGTGTACGCACTTCCTCAGGCAGTAAAGGTTGTCCATCTCAAACCGTCTTCCCTGACTTTTGATTGGGGATCTTTATCTTGTCGATCACCCAACATTCGACAAGCACACCTCTGCCATTGTTGCCTAAACTGCACAAACTGGGTAAACCTTCAAATTCCGGGGATAAAACATTTGAGGTTCGGGCAGTTTGAGAACAACGCGACCGGCAGTTGATGCAAATCATGTCGAAAGACGTTTGAAATGGGACAGAATTCTCCCATACTTCCAGCGTATGTACATATCAGTTCAGAGCCCAAACGAATGCACCGCTGTATGATGCAGATGCGAGGGTTTCGGCTCTTCAGTTGGTCTTAATATGATCTGTTAGGTTTCTATAGCATTTTGTAAAATTTTGCCGAACATTAATGTACTGCTTGGGTGTTAGGTGCTCTAGATAAGCCTTTTCAGGCTCCTTAGTACAACGTTTCAATTTTTTAATTTTCGTTTAGCGTTTTCGCACTCATTGTACTACACTTCTGCCTGTTTCTTCAGAGTACTGCCACTTTCGATTCGTACAAACTGGCTTAAGAAAACTTCAGCCCACTTATATCCCTTTCTTCAACTCGTCCGCTTACCACTGTTCGATGCCCTATGAGGTCATGTTACTCACAGGTGATGGTCACCGGCTAAAACTACCTCGAAAACTCATAATGAATCCTGACTTATGCCCTTTACATTCCTGTTTTTTCCACTGCACGACCAAAATCGTCAAACACATGCATAAGCACGCTATTTGAGATAAATTGAGCGTTAGAGTTTGTTTGTAAACGAGGATTTACCAACTGTCATCTACACCTAACGGAGTTCCTTTGGTTGCATCCATACACTTCCAGCAGATGTTTCAAAACTAAGTTGACCTTCCGGATGATTCGGTCGATCCCCGGAGGAATTAGTCGGGGAGATTAGAATCCGGACTAGGTTTCTTGGATCTCCTTAATAAACAACAGGATTCTCATTTGCTTGTTTAGGAGCATATATACAGCAGTCCAGGTCTCTGTTGTACTGAGAAGTATCAGTGAATTTGAAACTGCTACTGCAATGGTTATTACGATGTTCCGACCATCCCATCAGGTGTGAGTGGCTAATGTAGCGAAGGAGGCCTGAGTCAAGGCCGCGCCGAGCTGTCGGTGTGTAAACGTCGTGGAAACGTCGACGAGGGAACTTGGTTTAGTAGCCGTAAAACCCACTAGGCGCAAACACGCACTCTAATGTGTACAGAGCATGCAGGAGAGGCAGTGTGGCCCCCAGTTGGTATGCTTCACATATGCACTTCTAAAAAGTCAACTAGACAAACACATGGTCTCGACAACGCATCATCAGACCGGCACAGTTACATAAAAATTTAAAATTTTATAAGTTCACAGGGTTTATAGGTGACTCAGGGGCTATTAACACTCATCCTTCCCACACCACCCAGATGACGAGGTCGACGTGCCATCATTACTGGGCCTCGGGGGGGTGACATGGTCCATGATTGATCTTTGTAAGTTGGGTACATGGAGCACACATTACTGTCGCCGAGGGGTTGGGGCGGAGTGTATTATGGCCATCTGGGGTTGGAGTTTTATGAGAAATTATGCATTAATATTTTGGACCAAGTCTTTGAGATACTTCGTGAGTTTAGAGTTATTTCTGGTCGACTATTTGCTGGGCCTAGATGCTGTTACGTTTTGCAGGCCAGAAGTGGTTGACTGATCCGGCAGAATCAGGAAGGAGCCTGATTGTCCTAACACTAACTCATTCGGTTACTCGGAGCGCTGCCACATATGAGGCGATAACGACCCAGCCTACCTAAACGACTTAAGTAGCACTGTTATGTAGCACTTTTAAATCAGATGTTGCTTCCAACCAATCTTACCAGAACGTTAACATTCCCCGGAAGAACAACTGAATCTATCTTACTGTCCCCCTCCCTCTCGCCCTCGTACGCCGTGTGGTAATCAAATGTCCATTCACGAGCACGGTGAGCTTAGAGATTATTCTGAGCAGCTCCTAAATGCCGTCTTGTAGCGGCTAAGCGCTCAGTACACCACAACTTCAGGCCATATCCCAAGTTGTTAGAGGCAGGACGCCATTTGGTTAGGACACTTTATTCTGTACAGAATAGTGAAGGGGAAAGTTGGCAACCGGACGAGGATGCGTCCGGCGCCGCGGAGGCGGCGTCCGCGAGAGCGACGAGCCGTGTGTCGCCGAAGGTCGCCGCTGCAACAGTGTCGCTGCAGATTGTTTACTCTATTGTTCTGGACTGTTCCCGCCTGTCTTACCAATCAGCGATAGGAGTTGAGTCGATTGGCTCCGAGCCCACGCGAAGGTAGCGACAAGCCTTGCGTGGTGCAGGCAGAGAATCGGCCGAATGCGTGGTGCAGGCGCTAGCGAGAGGCGCGACGTAGCCATTATGGCTGTCCACTACACTCTACTTGGTAGCCACGTAGCGGTACCCGCCTGGACTGGCGATTTGAACCGGATTAGGCACCTGTCGTATACGCTTTTATGCGTCTATGTGTCCCCCCCCCTCCCCCACGACGGGCAACGCGGGAGTTGCGATGACCCAACATGAAGGCTACGACACGCGCTATTGGGCTGCATGCCTATATATAGGGTGTGATGGCACGCCTGGACACAGCCTCCCGCCGCGCCAGACACTTGCTCCTGAGTCCGCCTCCGGTCTGCTTGACTCTGTGTCTTGACACCGGCCCCAGGTGGATGAGGAAGGAGAGAATGCGGTAGCCGATACGCAAGTCTCTGTTTTGCAGTCAGTCCTTGCAGCACACAGTGGACATCGTAGTTCGAGATGGTTGAACTGTCACGAAGTGGAAACTCAAACTGTCAAAAGTGTCAAATTTTTACTTGGCCTCACCGTGCAAAAATGCAAAGTACACAGAGATCCGTCAACGAAGTGCAGTAATAAAGCACTTCCTAAAGAGGTAACTTATTAAGGAAAGTTTCTTATTGATGCAAGGCCTATTCGTTGGTGACTTTCGTTGTGGACAGTCATTTTTTCGAAAATAAACTTTGATGTTTGAATTAGTCTGCAAATGTGACCCAAACGACCATCTTCGTGAAAAGGAGCGCTTAAACACTCATTAATTCGGTAAATGCCTTCAAGAACAATATTATTTTAGGGTTCTCAACAGACAGGTAATTCAGAATCTGTCTTTTTGGGCGATTAGGTGAAAACACTGAAAATCATGAAGTATTCAGGTACATTTCGAGGCCGATCTGAAACTCGACGTAATCCAAAACGAAGCAAAAGTATAATTTAATTTAACGGAAGAAAAGTTCTCTCCATAAACACAAAATTGTATGTTCGCGATCACGCCTGCCAGTTCTATTTAAATTTATTAAGCACCGACCGGCCTCATGGCATGTCACCTTATGAAAACTTTTGTTCCTACAACGTCCGTATCGGTGAAATCAAGCAAAATCCAGCTTTTCTTGTTGAACCCCATGTCATTTAAGTCCAAATGGTCGAGGAAAACAAGAAACACTGGAAAACTCTTTTGGGATCTACACTCAGAATGTAGGCAGTTGACAAACCGTCATATATGAAATCACGCTACTTATTAAGCGATACTTAGATGTAAACTTCACTAAAACACTGTTATTAGACGTTATTTTATGTCTACTTTCATATTTACTACGTTTTGGCATGAGAATACATTCTATACATCTAAAAACGAACTTTACTAAATTAGAGCCATTTCTGACGTTTTCGGGATATTGCGCTTTTCAAAATAACTCGACATTTCTAAACAACGCAACACCGCCTATAGTATATCTTTTGCTTTTAATTATTTTAAACTTGCACTTAATTATTGTAGAAATCGGACTCATGAAATGGTGTCGGTTTACGAGTGTTTGGCCATCATTCGTGAATTTCGACACATTTCATGAGTAAGGTCACTAACAGTAGTTACCGAAGGTGAAATCAGTGCGGCTTTGAACAGGTGTTACTCAAGCTCAGAGAAATTTTCTTTCAGGCGAAAAGTCATATCTCAGGATATTTGGGGTCTCAAAATATGACTAATATTCTTCCGATGCTACCAACAGAGTGTAGGTCCGCGTCTTCAGTGACAGAGTATTGAGGTCGATAGCCACTTGCACTCAGGTTCGAATTACAAGTTATGCCGAACTGCAACTGGTGTGGCCGGCCCTGGCAATTAAATAAGAAATAGTCATCCCATTCTGTTAGTTCCCCCCTTCTTTTCTGTATTTTTCTGCCATAATTCAGAAAGTGGTGTCATACTGTCATCCTTGATTTAAAACACATGAGTAAAAACGCATGACCATTTTGTCTTCACAGAAGAGATGCCTATCAAATCTCTTCCTCACTCAAACACAGTTGTGTGCCCCCTAAACGGGCCACTCGGTAGATGTGGGCCATATGGGACTCCCACATGCGTTATCGGGTTTGCGCACCATAACAAATGCCAACATGTCTGGACGCGGTGGCAGACTCGGCTGCCGGCAGACGTTGCGCACATTGGGACCCCTGACGCCCTCCCCCCCCTGTAGTTGTTGTCTGTCAAAAACCTGGTCATTTGCTGTGTGGACCAGGGGGTGTGGAGTGGAGCGCCGAGGTGTGGGCTCGGTCGTACCATCCACCTGCGCCCTCCCCCGCCCCCGGTCTTCTTGGTTCTGTCTTGACATTGGGCCCAGGCGAGGGGGGAGAGGGAAGGAGTGTGGTGGATGCTGCGCAAGTCTACATCCGCCATAAACTAAATCAAGCGTAAGTCACAGTGTCTGCTTTACCTTGCTGTAGAGCGCACAGAGGACAAAGTCGGCAACGACGGCCGAACTATACATAGTAGACAGCCCTCATTGAAGCCGAGTGTTTCTATAAGAGCCCGAAAGGACTATTCGTTCATCATGACGGCGGACATAATCGCATCGGAAGGGCAATTTGCTTCACTGCCTCTCCCACCGTGATTATGGAAAAAACATTTTCCTTACCAATAGCCTCCGGAAATCTTGGAGGCCGTCTATGAATCATGTCTGTCTTTCCATGTAATCTCTACACTAACTGTTTCTTCGTCTTGCACGTCAAACCCTTGAAATTCGATGAGAAGCTGGTGATCCCCCATTCAAGACTCCTCGCTGAAGGTTCAGCCAAAATACGCCTGTACTAACTGGGACGATTGCAGGGCGATTAAACCCGGCGCCATGGCAACAGGTCTCACACGTCGGGGAAGCAAAACGATGTATATCTCCCCAGTATAGCCGGGTCTGCTGGGCGCATGGAAATAGTGCAGCGCATTTTTA
>CACRXP010000155.1:578919-611437 GCA_902702965.1 Spirometra erinaceieuropaei
GCTTAGAGGACCCCGATGCAGACACCAGCTCCAACGGTTCCTGAGTGATCACATACCGTAATACGGTAATAACATACTGCCTGTATATCATGCGCCGCTGTGCGGCTGCTGGTTGGGATCGAGTGAGAGCCCTTAAGGCACAACGGAACGAGTGAGTTCCGTAAGAACGATCGGTGAGCGCCTCCTACCATTGTATATTCCCGATCGAAACCGACAGGGCAACGGGTGCGTGGCCCAGTGGTTAGAGGCGTAGACATCTAACTAACAGGTCGAGAGTTCGAGCCTCGGGTCTTCCACGCTTCGGGGTTGGGTATGACTGGCTGACGACGGCTAATAAGCCAGAAATGGCCATTCCGGTCTCCCTTTTCTTTGTCAGTAATAGCTTACTGCCTATATCATGCACCGCTGTGTGGCTGCTGGCTGGGCTCGAGAGAGGGCTCTGAATGCGTCCGTTCCCAGCTGGTTTTGCACTCCCGCGCAACGAGGCCTATCCCATCATGTCCGTACATCTGACCTCCGATCTGCGAATTTTTCTGGTCCGACGAGCAAGCAACCGATCACAATTCCCAGTATACGAAATAATCAGATGATACTCATAGACAGTCATCTTCCGAAAAGTGTAACGAACTTAATTACCCGGTCCCGACACTCCGCCGAACAGCTTGTTCAGATTGTCTATAGCTTAAAGAAATCCTCCGTCATCCACCTTCTCTGCTCAACCCACTTCATTTAGCCTGCTGGAGGGCGCAGACCTCGAAATCGGCCCGGAATATAGTCTTTATTCAGAAGTAGAATGTGTAGTCTTTATCGAGGTCCAGTAGTTCATCCTCCCTGTAACCGGAAGCCTCCTAAACTATTTCGTCCCATCGCGGACATTACTTGCTGGTTTTACGTCGCCTCAGGGCCGATTTCCTCGTTGTTTTCAGTCTTTTGACCCTCTGCAGATATTCAGCACTGAACGACCGATAGCCCGCCCACCAGAGACAATTCTTCGTGAATGAAGGCAAAATGTCGAGTTCCAGCTGCACGCATAAGTGAAGAGGAGTCGAGCACCGGAACACTTTGATTATTGTCCCGAGCTTTCAGACTCGTACAGGGGTCCATCGTCAGAGGTAGTAGCAGTATCATAACAAGCGACAGTTATAAGGCATGTAGGCCAATCATCGACCGACGGCGCAAGACTGGAGGTGACTACGCAGTCCTCTGTACGCCGGCGCCAGATCGATAAATCGACTGACCGACTTCTCATCCGAGGCCCAGGCTTCAATAAATTTTCGGCCTGTTTTGTTTCTGGCGTGAGCGACTATTTTGGCGGATGTGAAGTTAAACTCATGACCCATTTCTTAGGTGTGGGCGGCCACTTGTGATAATGCACAGCCACCGCGATCCGAGCATGCGCCCAGTCTGTCCTGTGTAGTTACAAGGACAATTTTGACACGGAATGCGATACACAAACATCCGACCAGTCGGCTTCTAGGTGTCAGGCTCGGAAGCTCCTTGTCAACTATCCCAGCCCCCAGCCGGTACCCACATTCCAATAACAGGTTGTTCATTTTTCTCTTCCTCTCGGTCCCACAGTTTTTTTCCTGCTAATCTGTCTACATTTTAGACTGCGTTTGGGTAAGAGTTGATTCGTTATTTCCCCTAACTACTGATGTCTTAATAGTGTCTGTCAAGCGTCTGACAATGCAACTCACCGCCATCATGGATTTACTCCAAAGTTCGCCCAAAGTCAAAGGCTATGTCAGATGACAGTCGGAATAACTGGGATATTCTTTGTATTTCTATAGTAATAAATATCACGATTAGCAAGGCATGGTAGAGTTAAAAGTCGGTGTATATGTTGAAAAGAGAAATACATTCGAGGTGATTAGACGAACAGTCACGCGAATAACATCAACACGTAATGGTCGATTCAAAAGCGGACGACGGCAAAGAACAATGAACGACGGGAATCGACGAGTAGGAATGCAGAAATAATAAAAGCGTAATCCGGATAAAGTCTGGTCCCTACCAAATGGTTAGCAGCAAATAAAACAAGAATTCAAGGTTGACATGCGGGAAATCACTACCTCAGCCTCAGGGTGGTGACTATGCCGTATCCTGATACGCCACTCGCTAGTTCCAGACATACGCGTCGGGATGCCACAGTCTGAGTTTACAAACAGACTGTTCTACTCGGAAGGCGACTACTTTCACAGGTCGTTCACAGATTAGACTTAAACTTAGACTTAAACTTACGATCCCAAGTGTGCGAGACCGCAGGAACCTCAGATCTAGATCCCACTGGATCTAAACTAATGTAGACAAACGGCGACCGGCACAAGGGGTCGAGAAGAGGCATCCCTTACCAACAACAGGCTTACCTTGTTCCCGCCTTCCTGGTTGACAAGTATGGTGCAACGGGTCAGGTCCAGAAATGGTGCCTCCTACGTCCATACGGAGATCCCTGACTCCAGTTGGCCTAGCTGGGGTTTGGTGTGCACACTTAACGACAATCTAGTTGGCCCTAGACAAGCCAAATTCCCCTAAAGATGTTGCGACCAGCGAAGTCCTGGCATTTGTAGATGTTGGACTGGCCACGCTCTCGGATGCTTCAACGGGAAGACTCCAACGCGGCAAAGTCCCACAGCCGAAGTTGCCTAGTTGCATTTACACGTGGCCAAGGCCCTACTGCACCACCCGACGCGACTAGTTTTGCAAACATTAAAGCACATTCCTAGGGGACAACGTCCAGTGCGCCGTGTCAACCCTTTAGGGAATGAAGCCTGACATCGTGTGATACACCGGCACGAGTGAATTCTCAGACTGCTTTGTGCGGCACACCCCATGCGTGCGCCGACAGATGCTTATCTCTAAACGCTTGAAGACCCCACTCCGGTAGGTAGCCGCAAGTCCGTTTTAACAAAAACTTCCTGTGGACTTGCTTACTATGCAGAATATCTTCCACACTCTCGCATCTGCTCAGTATCATTTGTGCCGAGACTAGACCGTTTTGCCATAAAAAAAATACTGATGTACCTACGGAAACAGCCTGGGCGTGTAGCGTTGCTGGTGGCTGGTCAACCTGACGGACCATTGAGCCAGCAAAGACAAACGGGATTGCGACCCCAGTAGGGCCTGAAATAATTTTAATCTCCCAGCATCTGTCAGCCCTGAGTGGCATGAGCCGACCCGCTGTTACTGCTGGTGAAACAAAACAGGCACAATTGCGACCCCCTGTGCGTCATTCCACCATAGTGGGAGTTAATTATCGCCTTGGCTCATCGACATTGGCGGAAGAATAAAGACCGCGACGCGTACCAGAGCCGGCCACCAGCCCGCGCTATCCACAACATGAGCGTGCCTTCGACAGGCAGAGCCGAGCAACTACGATCCCTGTCAGTTTGTCACCACCGTAACTTACAGATCGCGATTCGGTAACGGTGACCCGTCTTATTCAGTTCAACGCGTTTGTGATGTTGGACGACGCTGGTACCATGACCGGTGATACCACCTCAGTGCCCAGAGCCTCACACCGCGACTCGATGTCAATCCCGCCGGTCCCGAGTCTGAAATGCAGACGACGTTCACTAAATCTTCGCAGCACTGTCCGCAACTCTACCAAAGTTCTGCTGTGACTAACAACTGACAGCACGTACAAGCAAGCGCGGATGTAACGGCTGTGGTATGACACTGCAGTTAATTTTGACGTCGATTCGAACCGTCTCTTTGCATGAAACACTCCGGCAGAACGCCTCACCGAGCACCTGGAATATACTCGCGAGCATAACCCGTGCCAAGCCGCGGGCTTGCAAGACTGAATACACCGGCAATGGATAGTTTATTTTCCAATCACTCTCCGACCACAGCCAACTCCTTCTGTAGTTGAGATAGATAATGGGCCTTCTTCTGCCGCACGCGTTCGCGACGCTCCTTCTGGTTCATTCTCTTCCTGTTGAAGCGCTGCTTCTTCACCTCCTTCTTCTCCGCCTTAGCTGGCGATGGGTCTTTTCGAATAGCCTCATGTGCACTAAGGTACATGGACTCGATCTTGTCTTCGGTAATGCCCTCCTTCAGATAGGCGCTGAATTGGCGTTTATAGGTCTCCTCACTCTCCTCCTTCAGGGCCTTCATGTACTCCGAGACATGATGGCCAAGAATTCGAGCACGGTGGACCTCAGCATTGCACTCACCGGACTCAGGGTCATTTCCTGGGAAGCGGGAAGCACTGTGGGGAATGTTTAGGCCGCCATCGACAGCTCCCTAAAATACCAGTCAACTAAGAAACAGGGAAATACCTTGAGGGCACCAAAGATGTTTGCTCCGGTGGAAGTCCTCCGAAGGCCGATATCAAGGTAGCACTTGAAAGCGGCTCGCTGGCCATCAGGAGACTCGACGTGGTATTCCTCACCAGTCACTTCCTTCTGACCCTCGTAAAGGCCGTCCAACTTCAGTTGGGCGAGGACACGTCGCGCCAAGAGGAGGCCTGTGCAATAGGCGGCTGGGTAGTTGGTTAACCCGACCTTCACTCCGTAGCGGGGCAACTCGTGGGAATAAGCACTGCAGAGGACGCGATCACCGTCCATGCGGGCGTAAACGATCTACTAATAAGGCAGGTTGCATGCTACTTACTTGACACACGATATCCCTATTCGTAAAGCGAACAACCAGCCTATATTTTGGTGTGTTATACTTGTTTTTGTCCTGCCATATCAGGCGTTTGCGTGCGAAGTAGTCAGTCTTACCCTCTAGAAAACCACCATAATTGAAAATAATGGAATTACCTCGGCGCCTACGAAACTTGACCTGAAATCGCTTGAAGTACGCCTTGTTCTTTACGACCTTGACCAAGCCCTAGAACCAAAAGAACGAATCGTAAAGTAAAAAAGTCAACAGTGCAGAACGGTTGACAGCAAAATGTAATATGGATAATTCAAAGGCCCCAGTCACATCTAGCAAAGGGACTCAAGCGACGAAGTATTGCCACAAGTTCAACCAACCTAAGATAAATGTCGTAAGGACTTTCGAAAACAGTAGGCCAAGAACTCTTAGGGCTCCTGAGGAAAAGTGCATGGGTTTATTTTTAGATTTCCAAGGGGTTCCCTTGATAGCGAGCATAAAAGCCTTATTTCGACCACGTGGGAGGAGGGCAACTAAAAAGCTATAATCGGCAAAAAACGATGCGTTGTTCTGTGACTCTTAACAGCATCAATATATCAACCGTGCCAGGCACGCAACTCACCATGCTCTCGGCCTTCTAATTATTTTAAAGTGGCGCCCTCAGAGCGTTTAAACAACACTCCGTGATGGCCCCAAGGAGGAAGAAAATTAAGAGACAAAAACGGAAGTAACAGAATCCTGTGGAACGTTTGACCGAACACCCTTCAAGATATCCTGTTAAAATACTTGAGAATCTTTCCTGTCGGCAATGGCAATCATATGTCCTCGCAACAGACTGATGATCCTATGCTTGGAGAGGTTGACAGTGTTATAATTCCGACCACCAGAGCTTGCGTCAGAGCTCGTTATTCCCTTTTTAGTAAGCCGGTTTCTGCGGAGACAGCAGAATTCCGAAATCCTAGGCTAGGATGCAGGACTTACTCTCAAAACCGAACACTTCCGTACCTTCTAATACCTTTGCCAAAATCTGTACAGGCTAAACATCGAAACTTCGTGCAGGGAACATAGACAAGACATAGCCACGTATGTGAAGGCAAACGGCTTATAAAGTAGACACTTACCTCATTGAGTAGAGGGGAGTCACACTAGAGGACGTAGACTGCGTGTCTAGTGAAGCAATTATTTCAGAGAGTTCTCGCTTGTCAAAGTGACCCAGCTATAGTTCCGATTTGACCACTTTTCTCCGGCGTCACTTAGTTGCTTTCCATCTCTAAATTACTTCTAGCACTGCAATAGTGAAGCAAAGACCGTAAAAGCCTAACTGCGCAATGAAGCTCGGGTGCTGCTATGCAGTTCCCAGCAGGTATAACGAAAACAGGGTCATAACTACGGACAACCAAAATGATCAACTGTCAATGGCATACTGGTAAACCGAGTGAACAATCTTCAGTGTTTGAAGGTTTTTTCGAAATATCAGTGCATAAACTTGGTGCGGGGACTACATTTGTGGGCCGTGGTAAAACTGTGTTCGAACTTTTTTTGTAGATATTTTTGTAGATGTTTTCTCGATTTAATGTTTTGCTCCTTTCGAATTGGGAGGAGTTCCCTGCGTGTGCCTGCAACGGCAAGCAAGCGCTCTTTCATCTGCATTAAGTTTTTTATGGTCGCTAAAGCACCAATACAGTAGCCATGCGGAATAATCAAATCCCCTGTAGTAGTTCATGTATGCATGCCTGAGTCACCCAAAATAACTCGACCTTAAATGAAATTGTAGTGAGACTCTGCCGGTCGATCGAAACTTTAAACCAAACGTGGGTTTCTTGAACAAATCTAGTTCATATGTCTGGCCTGAAGTTTTTGAAGCCTTTACGAGCAAGAGGTGGTTGTTCGTTAGATGCTGAGGCGCGCCGTTTGTGTAGATTAACAAAAGCAATTGTCCTAACTTCGACTACTACGATCTTCTTATACTAATTCATGTGGTTAGGTTTTGCCAACTCCTCCCTAGTAAGTTGTGCGTGAAGAAAGCTCCTAATTCAGTCATTTTTACTGTTTGCCATCTGCATGCATGGATGTTTTACCAGTTTGACTATTATTCAGAGATTTTTAAAGCTCTCCTGTCATGGAGCAAGACGGCTTCCCTCAAGTTGGTCTGGTGGCCTGTCAAGGGCTTTTCCTGAGGTTTGGAAGTTCGAAGGGAGGGCATGTGTTTAACTATCTAAATTCCAAGACTAATTCAAGCAAAGTTTCGTGGAAGACCAGTAGGTTTGGTAGCCTAGTGATCCTGCGCTTGTTCAAGGATTACAAAGAAACCTAGCCAGTAAGGAGCTCTAGCTCGGTTTCACAGAACCCGAATAATGTGAAGATACTCGTCTAATGACGGGAGAATCGAATTTATTGCGGCTTTATTTTTGAAAGAGTTTCTAACGAGTCAATCAACGTATTTGGTCCTTACCTCTCTCTAGCCTAAATGGGCTTAAATGGACAGGGTGAGTCGTGAGCAATTTGGCAATTCTGAGACGGAAAACCTTAGACCGGACCTACTACGACATAGTTAACTGCATAGCCTTAGGATAATAATAATAAATCGAGAAAACAGATGATGTCGTCAGTTGAATTATCCCTATACAGTAATTGTAGCATGAGTCGGTACGCCGACAAAAACGGTGAAAGGTCGCTGAAAGTAAAATTCAGCAAAACGGGAAGTATAATTGCACAGACAAAACAAACACGGAGAAAAGTCCTGCGCTTAATTTCGTGCTATCCTTGAGCGCTGTACAACTGAGACGAATAAAACCCCAAAATATTTGGCAGTTTTACTTATGCTGTTAGTACTAAGCGGGTCCATATCACCATCAAATACAAGTCGATAACTGAAGTGTTATGTAAGAGGCGACTCCCATTTTCCTAAAAAAGAAGACTCAAGGATTTCAAATAAATCACTATTATTGATAAGGCGGATTAACCAGTAAGTTTCCAGAAGTTCGATCTTGAAGATTTTGCGGGTATTAATCGAAATCAGATGTGATAATAAGCTACAATAGTCGTCATATCGACCTAGTGTTCCAGACGACTAGTATAATAAGATCCTGAACATAGGAAATTTAGGTTAGTTTACTGATATCTGCCCGAGTAAGAAGCATCTAAATGTGTGATATAAATGTCATCCAGTTATATTTTTTGAAATTTTCAATTTTATAACAACCGGTTTCATTCGGTAATCCGGGGAAAGAGCGGGAATATTCAAGAGGAGGAAGGGCAAACACATAATAAACTCTTAATTTAATTCCAGGAGGATCGAAGTTGCGGGAAGTAAAACCCATATCTGTTTAGCTATGACCTTAATCCTGTCAGTGTAGGAAAAGCCATATAGATTATTGGCTGACTTTCACGGACGAAAGGCATAAGGCGATATTGGGATGGAGGGAATTCCATTAACCATATCAATCTTCATCCTGGGAGGATTGACAAGTATGCGTTAAGTTGTTTTAGACAAAAGTGTGCCATAGCCCTAGAGAAAGAATAAACGCCGCTGAGATCGTCAGTATAACTCAAAGATGCAAAGCAAAGCAACGAAGATGGTCAACGGTCTAAAGCGTTTGTCATACTAGGGAGGCTGAATGCGCCTGACTTATTCCCCTATCTTATGGACAACTAAACTGCAGTCTACTCTGGAGACTCCGGATTGTTCGAGGCTGTGGTTGCTCTTTGGAATTAGAGGACTTCCTTGAATTTGCCACTACAAGTCACGTACGTGGCCGTCCCTACAAAGTCATGAGCGCACGTACGCGGTTCGATCCTAAGAATTTTTCCTTCAGTCAACAGGTTTTGCGATCATGGAACTCGCTACCAAGTGAGATGGTGATGACCGACGCCATTTGCATGTTTAAAAGAAAAACTGCTCTCGTAATTTTCGACAAAGACCGACTTTAACGACATGACTGTTTACGGCCAGCTTTGTAAAACCTATTTTTAGACACAGACTGAAAAACCGTACATGTGTTTACGTAGATATACCGGTATATTTTATCAGATCTTATCAAGCAAATACATGGCTATCACATAAAATGCAACCAAATCTTCGTTTAAACGACTCGACGCTTTACACCAGAACAAATGAATTGGGTAGTTTGTTCCAATCCTCAATCATCCGATGGGAGAAAAAGTTCGCTCGCACTTCAAGCTTGGCGAACTTCGTCTTCAATTTATATCCGTGACCTCGAAGTTTTGGCGTTTGTGCCAGTTCAAAAAAATCGGCCGAGTTAAGTACACAATACACTCCCCTGAAAAGTTTGAAGACCATGGTCACATCCCCCCTGTATTGCCCATAATAGAGAGGGAAAAGTTTGAGCCTTTCTAGCCGTTCGTCATAAGGTAGGCTCTTCAGCCCACCGAATAGTTTAGTCGCTGTTCGTTGAACCTTCTCCATGAGAGTGCAATCTTGTCTCATCTAGGGGCGCCATGCCAGAATCCCATATTCAAAAATCGGTCGGACAAATGTTCCAAGCATTCGATCGAAAAGCTCATTGTCGAAGTTGAGGAATGATCTCCTGATCGCTCCCGGAATTCCCATAGCCTTCTTCGCTATCTTGGCGCAGTAAGATGAGGGTTTGAGAGTGGACGTCCTTCACACACCAAGGTACTTTACCTTATTTACAAGCTTGAGTTGGTGACCGCCGAGGAAATAGTGATATTTAGATTCCAGATCCTTTATGTAACTAGACCTTAGTCAGATGAATTGACACTTGTTGAAATTGAGGTTGAGAAGCCCTTCATCACACCACTGTTGCAGTCGATCTAAGTTTTTTTTGCAAATTTAAATCATCTTCTGGCTCTTCAGTCGAACTCCACATCTTCAAATCATCAGCGAACATTACCTTCCCGCAGGTTAGGCAACCTAGACAATAATTCACATATATTAAGAGCAGAATAGGACCTAGGACGCTTCCCTGTGGGACACCGATGTGAACGATTTCTCACTCCGATTTGGCATCGCCAACGCACACCCGCTGATGTCGGCCTGCGATAAAGTCGGTCAACCACTTGAGAAGGTTGCCAGTCACACCCATATGGCGTAGGATATATATGAGCCGTTTGTGTGGCACCCTGTCGAAGGCATTACCGAAGTCAATGTAAACTGCGTCTACTGACAAACCCATTTCTAGGGATTTCGTCCACCTTTTCATGGATATGAGCAGGTTAGTGGGACAGGATTGACCACTTCTAAATCCATATTGATGCTCACTAAGCAAGCTGTTTTTTTCAGTATGTCTCATCAGCTCAACAAATGCTTGTGTGACTCACTGTTCTGAAGCTATTTGGTGAGGTTCTTTCTCCCCCTTTATATATGAGTCTGATGTTCGCTAGCTTCCAGTAAGTAGGCAGAGCTTCTGCTTCCATGGAACTTTCAAAGACCTTGGAGAGTGGGGAGGCTAGTTGGTCTGCGAACTCATAGAGAACTTTCGCGGATAAACCATCCGGACCCGGCGATTTAATGGACTGCAGCCGTCTCCGAGTTTTCCTCACTGCGTCCGCTGTGAACGTCACTGCGTTAAGTGTATTTCCAGGTGGGTCAGTTTGCCGGTGTACTTCCTCATCAAATGGCAGCTCCTCGGTATACATAGACATGAAGAAATAAATTAAGGGCTTTGGCTTATCTGAGCTTAGTATACCTCAGTACTGATGAGGGATATAGACAGAGCCTTGGAAAACCCTATTTACAGATAGACGTATGAAAAAAACATGCAGATATTTACATAACAGTTATGCCAGTCATTGATGTCATGTAAATGTTTGACAATCAAGCGCAAATTTATCTAGTCTTTTTTGAAGGTCTCAACGTTTTCTGCTTAGACAACGGAGTTCGGCAATTTGTTCCATCCTTCAACCAGCCGGTGGGAGAAGAAATTGGCCCGAAATTCAAACTTGGCATATTTAGTGTTTAATTTATATTGGTACCCTAGAAGATTGGCCGTCCGCTCTAGTTCGAAGAAATCCTCAAACTGAGGAGCATAGTCTAGCCCTCGGACGATCCTGAATGCCATAATCATATACCCTATGTGTTGTCTGTAAGAGAGAGGAACTATTTTTAGCTTTTTCAGGCGTCTCTCATAAGATAAGCTACTCAATCCGCCGACGAACTTGGTTGCTCTTCGTTGTACGTTCATCAGTAGGGTGTAATCTTGCTTCATACAGGGACACCGTGCCTGAACACAATATTCCAACATTGGTCGAACAAATTTTCCAAATACTCGGCCGAAAAGTTGGTCGTCAAAATTGGGGGAAGATCATCTAATTGCGCCTAGGATGCCCATAGCTTTCTTTGCTATCTTGGCGTAATGAGACGAGGGGTTGAGAGATGACGTCATCCACACACCGAGGTCTCTTAACTCGTTGACTGATTCGAATTGGTGACCTCCTATAAAGTAATGAGATTCTGATCTCAACGGCCTCCTGCTGCTCAATCGTAATCGGATAAGTCGGCATTTGTTAAGGTTGAGGTTACGACACCACTCATCACACCATTGTTGCAAGCGATTCAGGGTGTCTTGTAACTGTGGAGAATCCTCCGGCTTCTCTATTATTTTCCACAATTCTGGATCATCGGCAAACATTACGCGCCCGCAGTTCAGACGGTCTAGACAGTCGTTCACATATATTATTGAGAGAATTGGACCCAGAGCGCTCCCCTGCGGAACGCCACTGTGGACGGATGCCCATTCCGATTTAGCGTTTTTGATACACACACGCTGAGGTCTGCCCGTAAGAAAATCGGCTAGCCATTTCAACAGATTTCCATTCACACCCACTTGACGTAGTTTAAATATAAGTCGTCTGTGTGGAACACTGTCAAAAGCCTTTCTGAAGTCACTGTACACGGAGTCCACTGATAAGCCCATGTCGGTTGATTTCGTCCAGCTCTCCATTGATACCAGCAGGTTAGTGAGGCAGGATCCACCCCTTCGAAATTCACGCTACTGCAAACTGAGCAAGTTGTTTTCTTTAAGATGTCGCACCAGCTCCGCTTTTATTTCCTTTTTCATCATCTTGCAACAGATGTTTGTAAACTATTTGAGGTGTTCTCTCGCCACCTTTTTATATGGGGCTTATGTTTGCTTTTTTCCACTCGGCAGGCAGAGCCCCGGTCTCCGTCGAAGTTCTGAAGATCCTAGATAACGGAGAGGCCAGTTAGTCTGAGAGTTCATTCATGACTTTTGCGAGCACGCCGTCCGGACCAGGCAATTTAGTTGGCTGTATTTGACTCAAAGTTTTCCTTGCCGTGTCTGTTGTGAAGGCCACCACACTAATTGTATTGTTTGATTTAACAGTTGGAGGGTAAACTCTTGCATCAAAAGCTGGCTCCTCTATATACACAGACGTGAAGAAACCGGACAACATGTTCGCATCATCCGAAGTGTCAGGAAACGTATTTCTCAGGCGATCGTTTAGACAGGGAATGCAGCCCCGGTTGCGTTTCGCCTTATTCACGTATCCAAGGAATTTTCTGGAATTTTGGAGGATATTTTTTAGAAGTTTTGACTCAACTTCTGCTCGTTCCCTCCTCAACAGATTCCGGCATACATTTCTCTGTTTTTTGAAGTCAACAAAATGCTTTGGTTGTTTACATCCGGCGTACTTTTTCCAAAGTCTCCGTTTCAGTCCAAGGTTCATCTTTATTTCTGACGTCACCCACTCTGTTCGGGAAGTGCGCGGTTTCCTCTTAAGTAGGCAACAGATCTCTGCCAAGTGCTACATTACGTTTTTGAGGAAGAGCCAATCGCTTTCTGTGTCAGGTGCTTGTGCAGCATTCCAGTTCATCTTCTGTATCAGATTTTTCATTGGGGGATAATCTCCTAGCCGTACATTTATTTTCTCAGCAGTTCAAAGTTCAGACACAGACAAATGACTATACTCCCGAATAAGAACCCTGTGGTCACTTAGGCCAAGGGGCGTATGTGATTCCAATCCGAGAATGCAACTATCAACTCTAGTGATGATGAGGTCCAAACAATGGGACTGCTGTCCATCTCTGAATCGAGTGTCCATTTTAACATGTTGGGTATGGAACTCATTGGTGATCAGGTGAATAAATTTCTGTTCGAAGGAGTCTTCTGATCGCGTGCTATGCATCAAAGCCCATTCGATACCTGGACAGTTGAAATCACCAAGTAGCATCATGCGTTAGCTTTGACAAATTTCTTTTATCTCGGTGATGAATGCATCGTCCGCATCCGTCCGCTGGCTTGGCGGTCTGTAAACCAGGGCCATATGGAGGCTTGGATGGTTGGGCACTTTCAAGTAGCAATTGAGTATTTCACAATCAATGTTCCTAGACGGGGAAGGCTCGGCTCTGATGTAGTCAATGCCATCTCGTATAAATATCGCAATCCCCCACCCATTCGTTCGTTCCGATCCATTCGGAGAGGCTGGAAACCAACTAGCATAACTTCCGCGTCTTTTATCTGCGCATTTAACCGTGTTTCTGTTAGAGCTATGAAGTCGGGTTGGAAATAGGCCATGGTCAGTTTTATTTCGTCCAATTTGTTGAATAAACTCTGCACATTTGTGTACATCATTTTTGTACTATTCGGCTGTTTGTTAGTTACTACTGGATCTTTCACATGGCGCACCAAGTCCGCTAATCGATTCTGAATTTATTGAAGTTTGTCCGAAATGAACGCCCGTACTTTTGCCGTCAATGTCACCGGATCATTCCACGAAAAGGAACGCTCTGTTTTTACAATTTGGTTGTTTACTACTTTCAGATTCACTCAGCCCTTGCTCTGACGTTTTCTCAGTTCGGCTACGGCGTCCTCATTTTTATCCGTTCGGCTAGATGATAGTCCGGCTGAAAATAACACTCCACGATGGTCGTTTCGAATCCTGGACTTTCGCGACAAGAGGAGACCTGCTTGCTGTTCGTTTCCCAGTACGACTTTCAGCGGTCTCGGCCACACTTTCTCGGTATTATTTCTAAATAATGGCCCCAAACGGAAAGTCTTTTCGATTTCGACTACTTCACTGGGTTCTTGAGTGGCATTCAGCAGGTTCTGGAATGTCAGCAGATCGTGTTACACCCTCTCTTTGGGGGCGTCACCGGGTGCCTCAGGAACTCCTTGCACTGCCACACAACGTGATTTCTCGGGGAAAAACTGGTGGTTGCATCCTGCCCTCTTTTGCTGGCTGTAGGTTGAGTCTCAGACCCTGGGACTGCCTTTATGGCTGCATCCAGATCAGTTGCTCAGTTGCCCGCGTCCGTGATATATGCTGCAACGTCTCTATTTGGCTGCCGCACATGACTTCTTGCATTTTAGCTTGATACACATGTGAAGAGCAAGCTGCTAGCGCTCCTTTGTGACGTAGGTAGTACATACGATCACTTCCTGCAGTTTTTTGGAGCTGTCGATCGCTGTTTTATTTTGGTGCAGATGGACTCTGTATGATCCAGATTTGTCAAATTTATGGAATTACGATAGCCCGTTCAATCGCTGTCTGTCTTATTTTTATTTCCCTCAATTTCGTTTGAGTCCGAAGCTTTGTCTAGTGACTTCGTTCGCTGCCTCTTGTTTGGCTGAACGTGACGTCTATAAACTTTGTCCGGTTTCTCGAGTTTCCTATGGTCCGGCTCACTGATGTTTTTCATGTCTTGTATCGTGTTCAGGTAATTTAATTTTGTTATACTTTAGCAGTGACGCTATTATTTCAGTAAGGAAATCGACGTCCTCTTCTTGTTTCGAAAATCTTGTGGTTAGTTCTCGACATCCATCACAGCCTGTCGATATTTCAGTATCTAATCCATCTGTGGCCAATTTCAGCAGTGAACTGCGTTCTTCAGGATTGGTGGTCGGTGGCCTATCATGTCCTGCTGAGAACGAGTTAAGTATTTCCGGCAAATTTTTATCATAGGAAATAGAAAACGGTTTACAAATAAGTGATAGATCGCCTTTTCCTAAGTATATATTATTTTCCTGGACGTTCGGCCGTCCGGACATGGCCGAGTGGTTAGGGGCGTCGGTTCTTGTATGAGTGTTCCCTGATTCGAATCCCGAGTGAGGCGGGCTCTTGTCACACATAGTAGGGTCATGGACATTTACATTCACCATGCCATCGGAATTTCTTTAAGACTGGATAAAGTTATCACGAGCGACTTAAATTCGTGAGTGACTACATTACTGAGCACAAAGTAAAGCTTTTTTCCAAGCGGAATTCAGTATCAAATATCAATTTGAAGCAAAGGATGACTTAGCCCTCGCAGGCAGGTTCTCAGTAGTCCTTGCTTTCTGTCGGTTTTCGAGAACTTCGCCGACGAAATATAAGATGACTAAAGGTCCGATCTGCCACAAATGAGGTGGCTTCACTTCAAGCCTTTGTTTTCGATGTGCGTCTGATACTGCCCGCATAACTTAATCGTGGACCTATTCTCAAACTTTGGCTTTTACTTTTTATAGATGGTTTTGAATTCTACCATCCAAACAGCATATGTATACGTAGTGATGTTTGCCTACCTTATGTTAAATCTTTCCTAAAACACTTTCCTTACGGTCTGGGTGACCGTTCATTGTTTGGAAGTCGTCGCCTCACACCCATCATTCTCCTGTAGGAAAGATGGGCTGCGCCTACGATCACTGTTCACTGGCCATTATTGAAATCAGACTGCTATTCTATAAGCTTGAACTGAACACTGTACAGTGCTTGCCTACTTGTCAGTCTCATAATTCAGCGACGATCCACGACTTCGCAAAATCTTTAAAATAGTTTGGGACGCCATCTTTGGAGTTAAAATAATCGTTGAAGCTTTTAACTTTCCCCAAGAAGACTGGCTTCCGAAGTCTCATACGCCTTGACTTCAGCCATTCTGGGGTATTGTAAGTTTTTCCAACTGGTTTCAGCTGGCCGGCCCATCCATAATAGATAAGCACCTGCTACATCTGATCTTTACTAATGACACTGCTCTCCACTTTTCGTTGATTTCAAGAGGGAAATTTTTGAAAATCACTGTCGTGTTCTGCTTGTCTTTTCACAAACGACCAGCAGAATTTGAATCTATTTAAATCTACGCCTTGTACACAACGACTTAATGAACAAATTTCTTGAATCATTAGACTGGTATGGTTTTCTCGTTAGTAATGATTCAGCAGTTCCTTGTGACTTCATGCCAGTTTTTTCTAAAAGCATCTTATGATTTTTACCAAGTATATATCTCAAGTCTAACTGATCTGATTCAACTGTGCTTCATTTTCTTTCCAATAGACCAAGATGGTTAAAAAGCGCCTGCAGGAAGCGTTTGCCAGTTCTTTCTCCATCCACCTAGGAATCACTGAATTTTCGGAATTAACCCCAAAGTTACGCAATGCGCACATCAGGTAAACAGAAGCACTTGCATTCGGTGGTCCGAACCCTGTGAAATCTGGCGTACACATATTTGACGTCGGTCCCCTCCCAAATGTGGTCGTGACAATCTCCTTTGCTAAATGACAACAAAAGCTTCGTTTTCGATGGTAATAAAAAGCCGGATTGCTTAGTGCTTTCTTTTCAAAACACCTTTCCACTGAGTCCGAATTAGACCCGTCGTTCTTCTTTTTGCGCTCGCGGTCCACTTTCTCTGAGGGAAATCTAGGTGTGCAACTTTAAACTGTCTATTTCTTGAAAAAGGAGCCACGATCGCTGGGACAAGAGCTTTATTCGCCTGACGTTTTGGGTTCCTGCTTGGACGCATCAACAGCGACAAAAGCAGATAAGGGTGGCTCATGCACAAGGGGCTGCAGTATTTATAGCATGCAGTCGCCACGTTACCGCATACCTATGAATATTAGCGGCTCTCCCCCTTCATCAGGGATCGTTGAACTTGGTGTGATGATTGCTTGATTGACGACATTCGCGTCGTTAATTGCTGCAATTTCACCACGTGCGTTGGATGTTGGTGTTACGATTGCTCGACCATCTGATCCACCGACCATGGTGTTGGGAACAGTGTTCGCCTGTGCGCTCCCCGCGTGGCTAATTACTCCGTGTGGACGAAGGCTCAACATCATGCATGGAAGGGGGAGGTCGTCGCACTTGTTAATAGACTGGGGCCAGTAAACCACGAGTCGTACAACTCGCGGCCCACGCGGTTATCTCATCTAACGAGAATTTCGGCCTCGTCAAATTTGAATGTGTGGCCGGATCTCATCGAATGAGCCGCAACTTGAGAGCTGGCGTCAGTTCTCCGCACTGCTGCAGTGTGTTCGGCCATTCGCGTTCGGAGCTGTATTCTGGTCTCTTCCATTAAGTTGCTTTGTCCGCAATTGCAGCGGATCCAATGAACGACTCAGGACGTTTCTTGTCGTGGCAGCGGGTCTTTTGGTTTCATTGCCAGACGCCTGATGGTTGCCTCCGGTCTGTGGAGAAGTCCAACCGCAAGTGGTGCGAGAGGGTGGTCGACAGCATCCGAAACGTTCTTGACATACGGAAGCGATTGCCAAAATTCGGTGTTCGTGCGGTCAGGCCTTTCGTTCCTTTTGCGTATGCACTGTTTGACGAATTCACGCGGGTTGCCATGGGCTTTGAAGACCCGTCCGAAGTATTGTAGTTCGGCAATCTTGTATTCCGGCTCACTGCAGTGCATTTCCACACGCCTACAAAGCGTCCTTACACAACTGCGTTTGTGGCTGGCTGGGTGGTTGCTGTTGAAGTTCAGCACATTCATCGTATATGTCACTTTCCTGAATACTTTGGTTCTTAGGCCACCACGATCATTGCGGCATACGAGGACATGCACGAAGGCCAACTGTTTTTCTCTTTCCCCTCCATCGTAAATTGTGTGCCCGGAAGGACCACACTGAGATGTTCTTTAAATGTCAGCGGTTGATCCCGATCGATAACGACGAAGGAATCATCCACGTACCGGGCCCAGAACTTCAGTCCGTCGTGTTGGAAGACCAGCGTTTCTAACTGTTGCAGAACCGCCTCCGCGAGTACTCTCGAATTTGGCGAACCCATAGGTATGCCTTCACCTGTTCGTAGATTGTCCAGTCGAACGAAAAATACGTTTTGAGACGGAACTTCAGGAGATGAAGGACTTGGGCGTCGCCAAGGCGATTATCCATTTCATTGCATTCGTTTTTTAGATGCAGCTCGATTGTCTCGATCGCCAGATCCTGGAGAACAGAAGTAAAATGGGACGTAACATCAGAAGACACCATGACCTCATTTGGATGGAGGCATATCCCTTTGAGTTTCTCCAGGAACTGTATTGTCGATCTCTTAAATGCATCCAGAATATTTTAAAAGACCGGGTAAGGGGACACCGAACAGGCAAAAAATGTCAAATCTCGCAGACAAACGAACGGTTCCAGTGTTATTACCGCTGGCAAATATATATGAATATATATATGATGAAAGAAAGAAGTCCGTCGCTCACCGATCATAATTAATATTCCCGATCCCAACCGACAGGACAACGGGCCCGTGGCTCAATGGTAGAGCGTCAAACTCCATGACCAAAGATCCCGGTTTCGAATCTCAAGTGATCCACACTTGGGGTTGGGTATGACTGACTGATGACGGCTAATAAGCCAGAAATGGCCATTCCGGTCTCCCTTGTCTTTGTCGGTACCATCTCATATATATATATCTATATATATATATATATATATAGTGGTAGCGGGCGCTCACCAATCGTTCTTACGGAACTCACTCGTTCCTTTGTGCCTTACGGGCTTTCTCTGGAGCCCAACCAGCAACAGCACGGCGGTGCATGATATGGGCAGTATATTATTACCGACAAAGACAAGGGAGACTGGAATGAACATTTCTGGCTTATTAGCTGTCGGCAGTCAGTCATACCCAACCCCGAAGTGTGGAACACCCGAGGCTCGAACTCGCGACCTCTTAGTTAGAAGTCCACGCCTCCAACCACTGGGCCACGGGCCCGTTGCCCTGTAGGCTTCGATCGGGAATATACAATGGTAAGGGGCGCTCACTGATCGTTCTTACGGAGGTCACTCGTTCCGTTGTGCCTTGCGGGCTCTCTTTCTCGAGCCCAACCAGCAGCCGCACCGTGGTGCATGATACAGGCAGTATGTTATTACCGACAATGTAATTAGTATATAGTACGGTAGCCAGTTTAAGCAATACGAAAGAAAAAAGGTACGATGTAAGTTGCCTTCAAGCGCCAATGTAAGTGCCAGTAAGTATGTGAAACGAGGTTAAACCAGCATTATTGCATTATAAAGGAGCTTCGCTGCAATATGTGAAGTAGCATTGGAAGATAAGTAGGTTGCTGGAATGTGACGTCAGGATGACGTCAATGGATAGCATTGTCGTGTGCACTTGTATGCTGACATCGCTTCTTCTTAGACACCTCTACAGATATGGGCATAAACATTTCCGCAGGCAAAGCGTTTTAAGCTTCAATCGTTCCGTCGGGGAAGAAGAACTTCCGCTCGTCCAGCCCCACCCCACTCACAGGTAGTTTGAGTGGATGTCATGGCAAGTTCACCGCGGTTGTGAGCTCGAAGAAGTCTTCAGCTACACGGCGGCAGTTCCGACTGTGCATGATGTGGGAGTTTGTACCGGGTCTACTCAAAGATGTCTGTAAATCAAAGGATAGGGGCCGAGCTTGGATAAACGTCTTTTATAGGGTAGTGAGCCCAATCCATTCACAAGTTTGGTTGCAGGCCCTTGAACTTTTTCGGTGAAACTGGGATCTTTGGTGACCCAGGGTGTCCGGGTTTGAATATCGAACTCCGGTTGCAGCTGCACAAATGTCCGCGACACTTCATTAGATGTAAGTCAAGCTCGCTTGACTAGGCATAGGGGGGATATCGCGGACTTGGTTACGTCTGAACAGCGCCGCGATGGTTTTAGTGAAATCATGATCCACACATCTAGATCCTAATGAGCGTCTACCTGTTACAATGGTATGTCATTTAGACAGCAGACCCTGCGGTTCGGGGATCGGTTTCCGCCGACTTATAAAATGCTGTACTTGCTCATGTAGAACGACGAAAGCCAGTAATTTAACCATTGCTCGCGTCTGCTTATGTTTGCCTGCGGACGCTTTTCGTCGGCCGCAGGTCGGAAGATGCTTCAAAGTTTGAAACCCTGAGAATATAACCTCAAAAACAATTAAATAATACATAAAAAGTACAGTTCATAACCACCTACAAATGCAGGTTTCCCGTTCTCTTTTCTTATCACTCCAATGAACTGAGACATCGGACGCTAAAACCTCTGAGTAACAGGTGCTAATATACATTTCGATAACGCTCTACATTTTTCTTGTCCGCAGTACTATATGAGATCATATTAAGACCATATAACGTTATGTAAAACAGACGACGGATCTGTCTACAATGTGCTATTGTGTGACATCGTATGATGCCTGATACAATATTATTTTAATACCTTCGATCGATACCTACCACCGGAAGTTTCATGATCTTGGTGCATGTCTATCCTTTTCAGCCCTGGTCCAGGTAACTATGATTAACCATCGGAGTGACACAAATAAACGACGCCATCAGATTCAAGCAATTTTCCAAGAGGTGGCAGACGGCCGTAATGCCTTACGAACCATATGGGGTTGTTTGAATAAAGTAAACACTTTCCGTCCCGATCTGGGATGGTGATGGCGTAACTGCGTGTCGGTGAAAATAGTCGGCTCACTTTCCTCTCTACTGCCGACCCCTGTCCCGAAATCCTCCGCGAATCTCTTCTCTCACTCTACGTTGGCCCCTTCCATGTCCCACCCATGCAGTTGCCAACAGCGCTGAGTTTCCCGTCAACTGTTTAGCAGGCATGTCAGCGTCACCTTTCCATGTAGGCGGACATATCCCCTTGTATCTCATCCGCTTTGCACATTTAATTAATACAATATATGTACCATTTCCATCTGTCTCTAATATACATTTATGGCCACCGAATTCTTCTTCTACCACTTCACCTGGATGAGCAAACTGGTGCGTTTGACAGCTCTCTTCAGTATGGTCTGAGCCAGGATTTCTTCCCAGTAATTCACTCATTCGGCGTCTGCTACCTTCGACATCATCGGCCGCTAAACGGGAACTAGAAACGTTCAAAATGACCAAGTCGCGGTTAATTCTACCTCTGGCCGAAACCAAAGTTAGCCTAGGCCCACAACAGACAAGGTATTCGTGACTCCGAAAATTACTAAATATTAAACTTAAATCCCTATACTTTATGTATCGTTTTTTTCTAACTTTTGCTATTATTTTGCCATGAATTTAAGGTTTCTTTAATTTAAAACCAACTCCCAACTCGCGCACTATTGACTAAGCAGACATCCAAGACAAATGTAGTCAAAGTTCAGCCGAAATAGATGATTTTATTTTAGGTTTTATCATGCCTTCTAAGAGGACTGACTGCGTCCAAAATGTAATGTAACAAACTTACTCTATTCTTTCAAAAATTGCTACGTCACAATTCAGTTCATTTATGCAGTCGCTGACGTACTTGATGAACAGACTAGGGCCGGGAATGATGCCTTGGGGAGCACAATTCCCAATCGAAACCTCCACTGACTGCTGACCATTGACACGAACTATTCAAGAGTAAGTGATTAGGAAATTACCTCAAGAGACTATTTCCAACGCGTGCTCGCCTGAGTTTGTACAGGAGTCGCTGATGTGGTACATTATCCAATGCCTTCTTAAAGTCGACATAGACTGCTGGAGCGCATCCCACCCATAAGCTGATCGGTTTTGACGTTCTAAACAGTACGGCGAGCTTTTCACGCAAGACCATTCTCTACGGAATTCGTGCTGGACATTAAATAATACATTAGGCTGCTTTAGGAAACGCGCTAATTTCGTTTAGTTATCTTTTCCACAATGTTGCAACAGGTCAAAGTGAGGCTTACTAGTTAATAATTGCTTTCAAAGACCTTCCAAGCGTCTTCGTGTGGCGGCGTGATCCGCGTAGGCTCCCTATCAGCGGCCAAACAGCTGTCTCCAAAAAAGGATATGAAAGGCATGGAGAGCGATTTGGCTAGTATGTCAGCGACCTCCTTTGACAGTTTAGATGGGATATCATTTGGACAGGGTGATTTTGACACCTCAACGTCAACAGCTCCTTATTAATAGTTGTTTTGGCAAAATATACAGTCTATATAGTGAGGCCTTCCGCCAAGTCGTAGTTGGGAGGAGTAACTTCTCTTTCCTTCGCAAAGATGGACTTAAAAATTGTGGAAGGCACTCTGGGTATAAGCGAAAATGCTAACTCCGGGTGTCCAAATAGAAGAAGCTAAGGCGATCTCTGGAGAGGTGGATTTAATTATTTGACGTTTCGTACTCGTACTCGAGCACATCCTCGGGGCTACACAAAATGAGAAATACATGGTTTAAATAGGCCATTTGCGTTCACACCTGATAAGTCGATCCTGCCCTCCTCATATTGGCCCTCCCCCCTCGCGCAAGTAGTGCCTGATGGCCTCTTATGGCACTGATAGGTCATTACTTCAGTTGACCGAGTTAGCGTCTGGTTGCAAGGCTTCGATTACTTCTCTTCCCAGTTTGCTTTCGGCTCGGCCGAGCACTTGGGCACCGTCAAGGTCGAACATGGGATTATTTTCTATACTGTGCATGGCGACGTGCAACCGTACATTCTTTCGCATGTTCACGCATGCGCAACTTCACTACCAAATCGCCTGACTCGGACAGAATTTCTGCACCAGCCCTTCGAGGGCTTGGTAGTGATGTGTGCACACCACCGTCTATCATATTTCAAAAGTCACTTGAAGAAGGCGGACTTTGGGAAGAATGGAAGCGAGCATCCATCACCCCGATTCATGAAGGCGATTCGCATCTAGACTGTGGAAATTTTCGGCCTGACAGTCTAACTTGCATCTCATGAAAAACAATGAAGCGCATTACCAAAAGACGTTTAATGGAATATCTGGAAAAAGCAAAATATTGCATGATGTCCAACATGGGTCTCGTCCAGGACGTTCTTGCCTCACGAGTGTTCTTTACTCACGTGAGAAATGGACAAAGGCCACAGACGAAGATTATCCGGTATATGTCGTATCTTTTTGACTTCAAAAAGACCTTTGATAATGTAACACCCAAGTTTCTTTTACGGAAGATTTGGGATGTGGAAAATAAAGAAGGAATATTTAGATGGGGTAAGGGTTTCCTGTCCCCCTGAGTACAAAGTTGTTGTTGATAATTCTACCCCAGAATGGGCAAAAGTGGAAAGTGGTGTTACGTAGGGTGCTGTTTCAAATCTATTACTCTCCCTGGTTAATGTGAACGACTGCATCAGTGAGCTGAAGTGCGGGGCTCTCATATCCGCGGACGACATAAAAATATGGACTAAAGTCAAGTGCGTTGAGGACGCGAAGAAGTTGCAATCGAACTTCGAAAAACTGGATGTTTGGTCAAACAGAGGGCTTTTAAATTTCAGCTTGTCCTTATGCGTGATTTTATACATAAACACCAGCCTAAATGTCGCTTCCAAACATCAGTACTATATTAGTGAGATGGCATTAGAAGATACAGAATGGCACAACGATCTGGGCATATGAACGCCCGCAAAGCCAATGCTGTCAGCACACCGTAAGGAGATGGTTCAGAAGGCATTAGACATGCATTCAAAATATTCCCTCCCGAACTCTTTGGAAAACGTTCCGGTGTTTTTGCAAGACCCCACCTGGAATGCTGGCAGCTACAACGTGGATAAGAGAGGATACTGACCAATTCGAACAGACGCAGCGCGGAGCAACAAGGATGGTTGATGGCCTAAGGCATTTGTTGTACTAGGGGAGGTTGAATGTGTTAAGGCTATTCCCTCTAATAGGCAGTTAAGCTGCAGCCTACCCTAGATATTCCGGATTGTGCGAGGTCACCGTTGCTCACTGAGGTTGCAGGACTTCTTTGAGGTAGACCCTAAAAACCAATTACGCGGTCACCCCTACGTAATCAGGAGTGAACGCACGTGAATAAACCATCGGAAGTTCTCCTTCAGGCATCGGGTTGTCCGATTATAGAACTTGCTACTTAGTGGGGTTGTGACAGTTGACACAATTTACACGTTTAAAGTAACACTTTTTCGCTCAATTTTTGATCAAGGTCATCGTTTACAACTACTACCCACAGCCAGATATGTTAAATACTTCATCTAAAATCTTTTTGTACTGAGTCACAGTTACAGAATCGATTCCTTTCACCAATGTTGCATCGTGAGCCGACCACATTCAAAATGTTTGTAACCTTATTTTGAGTGTGAACCTGTGAAATTATTGTACATGAATAGGGTCATCAAGAGTTCTGCCTGTAAACCTTCAGATGCAAACACAAATGTCGGCTGATCGCTTCCCAACCCGGAATACCTTGAACACCGCAGCTTTCGCAGTAGTCTGAAGCCTTTTGTCAAGCAGACCTTGGCAAAGCCCTAGGTCGACTGCAACTCGCATTTTGGGAGTATAAGGCGTGTATTCTCGAAGTCCCTGAATTATGAAGCATTGACATCTGTCCGGCAAGTCTCTCCTCATCGTGGTGATTTGGCCTCCTAAGAAAGTTGGCACGTGGTTGCCACCAGCTGACCTTGATACAGCCCACGTTTTATCACATGTCACATTTTGCCGCAGTTTGCCTGTGCCATATATATCACTTGGGACGGAGGTAACTATTTCATTATCTTCGACGCCAACATCATCCGAGAAACTCCGTTTGTGTTAGTCTCATTGCTTAAACCGTCGTTTTATTCGACTTTACAGGGAATGAGATGTGGCAAACGATTAGGTCCATGTGAAATAGTGGGCTCTGAAGACTGACTGCATGCACGCACGTTAGATATTGTACGATTATCAGTGGATTCGACGGATGGCCGTTCTTTAAGCCGAGTCTGAATTTGATCGGTTGTCCCGGACATCTAGCCCAGCGACTTTCCCCTTGTGCCTGCCATTCTACTGGAAGACCTCCATTATGATGCGCTGAGCCTTCTTTTTTTTATCTGGTCACGGGTTTTCCTTATTTCTTTGCCAGATGAAATGAAGCATGAGTAAATATCTTCAGATTATTCATCAACTTTTCCGTGTAGGTTGCTTGCTTCATGAGATTCAAATGACTGACGCGATTTTTTTCTCGTGGGTCATGCATCCGAAAGCTACTAAGTTTATTGTCCATTTTGTATGATGTGACTTTATGGCAGTGTGTCTGATCTTACGATGTATTAGGCGGTTGGTTACGCTAAACGGACTAATTTTTTTTGATTTGCGACCTCCTGCCGGCGTAGTCTAATGGTTAAATGGTTTGCCTCTGAGGCGGTGTTGCCGGGTGAAGCGGTCCGCATTTTTTGGATCTCTCCCGCTTTGTATGGTTGCCCTTCTGTCCGTCTCACGTTCCCTGTCGACTCACGGATGGGATCGCGCTAAGCTTGTCCCTGGCTTCACGAGTCACCGAAACCAAGTAACGCACCACTTTCTCTTATCGGCTGGCAGGCACTAACTGGGACGAATCGAAAGCCTCACATGCGCTGGGGGATAATAAACCTAACAGCGGACACAGAGAACATAATTTGCCTGGATAGACAGTTTGCGGCGTCTGCTTGCAGAGCATCCTGAACGCTCTTACAAGTTAGTTCAGTTTTCCAGTCCAGTCCGCTTTCCCTGACTTGTGATTCAAATCTTGGTTACATTCATTGATCCACTGAATATATTCCAAGTCTGAAAACGGTGTCTAGGTGGTGGTGATGATGAATGTTCACACAAAGATTATGACCAAAAATACAAAATGGCAAGCTTCATCATGCAAATTTTAAAATGAATCAGTTACGCCAGGAAAACTGCTGGCAAAATTGTGTCAGTCAGAGTTTACAAAATTCGATTTTCGCCTCATTCGCGTTTACATTATGTTTTCAGGGCCGCTGGTGTCCCCATAAACTTAATCCAGAATCACGTAACCCCCTCAAGATTTCGCATTCTTCTGGAACGAACGATATTTTAAACTCGATTTTCAAAATAGCAGGCTTTCTCCCATTTTTACTCACCTATTCACCGTCTCCTTTGAGCATACTCAGAGTTGAGACATGGAAGGCATCTGTTATCCATCCAGTTTTCAAGTCAGAGACTCCACATCAGTGACTGGCATAATTATCATGTAAATATATGCATGCCTTCCGAACGCCTTTCTATAAATAGGGTTTGTCAAGGCTCTACCTATATCCCTCATTTATACTGAATTACGTTGAATTAATGAACTGCCTGAGACATATGGACGAATAATTTGTATTTAAGGCCCGGCAACACTTCCTATCTCCAAGACGATCTGGCTAGATTATATGCATGGATTTATCAGTAGGATTTAGTGGTAAGTGTGCTGGAATTCGAGGTTCACGCAAGCGATTCCGGGTTAAATTACTAAAGGCATCTGCGCGCTGCATTAGATAACAGAGTCATTCCTTTAGCCGGATACGCAATTGATGTCCGATTCTAGACCTCTTTTGATATTAAATTGCCGAAATAGAAGTTAAAAGCTGCTATTAAGACACGCCTGAATTTATTCACCATTTTAAGATGCTTTAAAAATCCTGTCATTCGGAATTTTCGTTGATGCGGCAACCTGTGGAAATTTTTTTGGACATATAAGATGGTCTCTGGGTAAGTTTATATTATGATGTATTTTTACGGCTTCTATAAGCGGGAGTTTTTTAGACATCCCAAAAGTTTGTCTGAATTCCCTAACCGACCGACATTATACATAAATGTAAAAATACTATCGTGTTGTTCGCACATTGGTTCCTGTGGATGTTCTCGTCTTGCGACTTCGTTTCATGTGGTTCTGACCTAGATGTTCTTGGGAGGTTTCTTTTCCGGTCATAAATTTCTTTGTGAGTAATCTGTGTGAACACACTGTTTCTGGCTGTTGCTCTGCCGGCCGCATTTCCCTACTGTTGACAACTGAAGTGCTAACTTGGGCTTCCAGGCCCATATGCATTCTGGCGGGAACACACTTACATGCGGGGTAGTTTTAGGTCCTCTGTATAATCCACACGCTCTTTTTTGCTTGCCATCACCTCAATTTATGTCTGAAAAAAAATCGTTCGTGTTGGTTCCACATTTTAGCCCCGCGCGAATGCCCGAAGTACTGACTGCCGAACTGTCGAACCGTAGGTCAACAAACACAGCCTTTCCTTTATGATTTTTTATCTATAGTGTGCTGGTGTTCACATTGCCTGTCCCAGGCAGTCCACTATTTCTTAGGTCCTTGCTTGACAGGCCTGGGCGAACGATACTTATTTTAACTCAATCGATCTTTTTGTAGAGAGTACTTTACAACACCCGGGCTACTGAATATCTAAGACCTTTTCCTTTCACTTAGTCTTTCCTGAACCCTATTTGGAAGCCTTATTTTTTGCCATTCGGAATGGCTCTCTCTTCGAAAGCCTTTTCACAGCAACCATGGCCACGCCAAATGACAAGAAACGACGGGATAAGAAAAAGAAGTCCGTCAAACGAACCGAAGAAAAAGTGATGTCCAATCCCGATGAAGTAACCGCACAAAATGATGCGTTTCCTGGGATTTTGCCAATTTTCGGTGGAAAATTCTCCGATCTTCCTATTTCCGACCTCATAAAAAAGGCATTAGTTGATATGGACCTGACAGACATGACAGAGATTCAAAAGCAATGTATTCCTCACCTCCTTGAGGGCAGGGATGTTATGGCGTCAGCTAAGACTGGAAGTGGGAAGACCCTGGCCTTTTTGATTCCGGTTGTCGACCTTATGTTAAAGGTTGGTATGCAGAACCGGAATGGCACTGGCGCTATCATTATTTCGCCCACGAGGGAACTGAGCCTGCAGACATACAGCGTTCTTAAGGTAGTTCGTATTACTCTCAAACTCCTTAGGAATTGACGGCCCATACGCAGCTCCGCATTGGTTTGATCATGGGTGGCAGCAACCGTCAGGCGGAGGCTAAGAATCTGCAGAAGGGCGTTACCATCCTTGTCGCTACTCCCGGAAGACTACTTGATCATTTAACTAATACGGAAGACTTCCTGCGTCACAATCTGAAAACACTAGTGATCGATGAAGCTGACCGCCTCCTCGATATTGGCTTTGAACTCGAGATGCAACAAATCGTCCGGCTTCTACCGAAAGATCGACAATCCCTGCTTTTCTCTGCAACGTTGAATCAGCGGACGCATAATTTGGCTAAGTCTGCCCTGAAAACCAATTGCATAATGGTCGGAGTGAATGAAGGACCTGAAGCTACTGTTGAAACATTGGAACAGGGCTACGTTATTTGCAACCCAGCTACCAAGTTCTCCCTTTTGTACACTTTCTTAAAGCGAAACAAGAACAAAAAGGTATCGTCAATAATACTTCCATATCTATCTGATGTTTACCAAGTGTTATCAAATTCAGGCATTTTAGGAGTGTAATTATCTCTTAAAGCACCTCAAAACAGTTAACCTCTATTTCAGTCTGCATGCTAGTTTCGCGAGCCCGCGTCCTAGGTACCTATTTTAATGTCATCATTTATCCCCTGCCCAAATTGCCTTTGTCAAGGGAACTGTAATAATCACCTCACATAAGCATCTAAGTTAGTTGACGCTTGTACGATAACGTGGTGTGGTATGAGAGACGCCTTTATACGCTATATTATTTCCTCACCTAGACTTAATTTTCACATGATGTGTATGTTTGCGTCATCGTTTTAGACCTAGCGCTTCTGTCAAGTGCCTCCCCCCTGCGCTTATTTGTACTAAACGGTCTACCCGATGTTTGTTTTCGACGATCGTGTGCAGCATTAGGTTGTTTGTCCAGATGATTCAGTCTCCACCTACCGCAGTCATGTGCCAGGAGTTGAGCAGGGGTCTCCAAGTCTCCGAATTCCCTGTTTATATGTGCATTCGGCCTTTAAGGGCAGACAAATATGGTAGACCCAGACCGGTCGGTGCCAGTTCGCCGACGGAATTTGTGGTTTACCATATTACTCGAACTGTTATACGTTCATCTTGAGAGTATGTTAATTGAAAGGTTTTACTGCGAGCATCGGAAGCCATGACCCGTGGTTCAGGCACATCCACTTGTTTCACTGCTCGGAGTGAAATCTCTGCCGTATAGACGCGGAATTTATTGCCAAGCCTGGTATCGCTTTACTCACACCGGCCTCACGGAACTTTGGGACAGGAGCCTTTGGTACTGGCCTTCAGTCCATAGTCTGATCGTTTGGTCGTCGAAAGACGCGGCTATTTAATGCATTTTCATCTTCCTGATACGGCCTCAGTCATGCCTATTCCAGCCGGCTTCAATCTTATTGAGGCCTGTTGGTAGTTTCCGGCTCATGTGCTCCAAACAGCCATCTGTTTTAGATCTTTGGAACCTAGGCATAGAACGGCAGTGGTAAACGAACCAACCACATGATTGCTGTTACAGCGTTGTCATCATCTATCTCGCCGTCCATGTGCCGAACCCCAGCTTTCTGTGCCCTAGTCGCACTGTTTTGGTCCGCAACCGCTTATTCACCAGGCGTAAGTCTGCTTATTTCTCAGCCAACCTTTGCCAAAGGCCGTCGAATTATCCGCTACTAGTTGACGTACCTACAGCCAAGCTAGCTGGCAGCCCAGCTTCACCTCTGCCAGCATCGGGTCGGATTCTGGTCCTACCAACTATATCGGATTCCGAGCGACGAGCGACAACGGGGATCTGGCATTAATATCAATATAAGGCAGGACACGCCGGCTGAAGGAGCGTTTTACCCAACGTATGAACCCAGTATGCTTAGCTCCGTTACCAATTTTCCTGTTTAAATACGCCCCGGCGCCCAAGACAACTGTTCGACGATCCTGTCTGCTTAACGATACGACCTTTTGACGTTTGTTGAGTAAACAGGGACCTTTCCGCGGACCTCGGCGCCGCTGTCACTGCTGTGATTCTCACAGAAGTAGACGGATAGTCGTGCACTAATTGGTAGGCCATAAGCCTCCTTGACATTACTTCCAAAATCTCCACACCTTGCCTTACTCATCCCCGCCTTCTTCGCGATACGCGAACTGGAAAGAATCTGTACGACTTTTTGTCGGGTAGGGTGTGTGGATCAACACTTGTCCCTTCAGCGGATCCTCTAATATTGTTACCAGAAGCTAACCCTCGCTGTTGCGTAGATTTTACCTTTGAGTTTGACCCTACGCATGGAGTTTTGCGGAGTCCATTATGCTGTAAAACGACATGCTACCGGAGCTGGTACAATTGACCAAGCCCAGTATCTCAAGATAAGGACACCCCTGTCGGAGTAGATGACGAAGAGAGTGGCCTCCTTGATCTTTCTTCTGGCACCCACCGGGATCGTCTTCTATCACCAGCACTGTTCAGCAGCTGATATACTGAGTCATAAAGCACTCGTCGGCAGAATGCGCTGGTGCTACGATTCACCCGGCCCCTTGTGTGTCGAATATTAACTACACTGACAGTGTTGAGATGCGGATTGTTTCAAATTTCATCGTGGAAGATATATATATATATATGCCCTTGAATCGCCGACAGCGTCTGCTCTCTTTCTGCTGAAGGGGCGAGTCAAATATGAAATCGAACTTGGGGTCGACTAGGCCCACCGAAACTCCGGAAACCGTCATTAACTCAGCCAAGAAATGAGGTTGGAAGTGAACGATGCTTCCATCAATGCAGTCTGTATGTGCCTGGAAGTTTCCAATTGAGGATTTTTGCGCTCCGTTTTCCGAATTTGTCTTATGTCGCGTCTTCAGTGGACCAAAACTCGCGATTGTACCTACCCCAATCGCCGACTACAACAATTTGACCATCTGTTGCCCCAACTTACAGGCCAAAACATTCCAAATGTTATTTCACCTGAGCTCGCTTTTGTTGGTGACGAAATCTAGGTTTTCTGACAAGACCTTTAATGTAGCTTCCGATTGGGCGTATTTCTGCCGTCTTGGTTACCTGCGTAGTTCAGCTTCGGTCGGAAGTCTGCTGACGATCGACTACACAGAGGACGATGATTATTGGTGCGATTCGTCTGTACTGTGAAGTCGGCCGAATCAACCACGATGGTAGCCACCACAATCCATTTGTAGTCACAACCTGAAAAGAACACATATCGACTGATACGTTATTGTTGCTTTTTAATTTCCTCAGAAATTAACTGCGAACCTGGAGTAGATCAGTATACTGTAGATCTATATGCTCAGACCGAGACTTTTATGTGCGAATATTTGGGCCGAAGTCCATCAGCCATCCAGTATTCATAGCTGCGCAGGCCTGTGCCATCCTGGCGGTTGTCGCGCTTATAGTCCTCTACAAAATTCGCTCCTTTTCGCGTTATTCACCACAACTGCAGTGTTGCTTCGTGAGGGTAACGTCACGGACGGCTTCGTTCAATCTGGCAGCATGCCTGGCCTTGATCTTTCAACACACCATCAGCCTGACCGGTGATGAAATTTCACAGTAAAGAAATGTCCTTTCAGTCTGAGTCGCAATGCTTTTCGAAGACACTCGTTGTCAAAAGCCCCAATTTTTTGCAAGTCAGCAACGCGCAGAAATACTTTTCACAACCTCAGAGCGCGCGATTTCATTGTTTGAAATGTTTGCTTACACACCTGTTTTTGCTAACACCGGTGCTACTCTAGTCGCTGCCGCAAATAATGACGTCGTTGACCAACGCTGCCCATATTCTATTGTCGTCAACTATTCCCGGACGCCTAAAACCGTCGGCCTTAGCAACCTTTCCAGGTCTGCTACCACTTTTCTAGCAGGTGTCTCCGGCTGGTTTGAAACTCTGGGTTTGAATTGGGATAACTGAGTCGAGGTCGTAGTAGTCTTCGGAGGCATCAATTACTAAGCACCTCGATTCGACACGGGTCGGGACGGCCCTGATTGAAACCACGCACGCTTGAATCTTTGCTTTTGACCAAACCTCGTTGCATGACAGAATGCGCTGGCGAGTTAATTAGCCGAAGTCGTTATCTTGGTCATATCATAGGCACAATCAAGGTCCCTGTCTAACGTAGACGCCACCAGTATCTCGAAGTGTCTTCGCGTTAAAGTACTCGCTCCCCTCATCCTACTTGTGAACCTTCCAAGGAGCTCCGTAATACGTCCATTTTAAGTCTGGGCGTTTAGAGTGCGTCCCGGTAGTTTTCATGACTTTCCACAGAGCACCTGTGAATCAAGTTAAGGGCTGTAGCTGAATAATTTACCCCGCTTCTATTAAAAAAGCGCAATCACCCGTTGTTTTTCGCCCGTTCTTCCCTGGACGCATGGAAACAGTTTGGGCAAATACCGTGAAGAATGTTTGTGACGATGGCGATTAGGCGGCTGCCGCAGCCATTGCGACGTTCCAACTTCCACCGGCTTCAGAAGCTAGGATTTGGGCAGTATTGCTCCTGCCATGCTGAACAGAGATTGCGTGCCCCAACAGATAGTCGCTAAACGCACAGAAACCACACCAAGGCAACCGACCGTCCTTCATTCATTTGTTTTGTTGCTAATGATGCGCCTGGCTGTCACACACACACATTTTGTCGACGCGTGGGCGGTGCACGCGGTCGTGGGTGTTTTTGTGCCGAGGCCATGTGCTGGCGAAATATGGGTGTGCGGAATTCGTTAGTGTTTTAGCAGATTTTGAATAAATCATGCTGACCCAACTGTGGAAGACTCGGTGCCTCGGTGGGATTCGAGCCCACGACAGCAAGGGGAAAGCTTTAGTACAACCAACGCCCTGGCCACCTGAACTGCATAAGCCTGGTGGATTCTAGGCAGATTACTCTAGGAAATCCTGTTTGGGCAGTCAGCTTCCTGTATCATATTAGCAAAATATCCTTCATAGATGTTTTGGCAGATTCTGAATGATTCATATCGACCCAGATTGTCTATTGGAATTAATTTTTCCTTGTTGACCCAACTGTGAAAACTCGGCTCCTCGGTAGCATTCGAACCCACGCAGTAAGGGGAAGA
>CACRXP010000155.1:617321-627699 GCA_902702965.1 Spirometra erinaceieuropaei
ACCTCCTGACCGGTGAACATTACAACTGACCTAAGCATCTTCTGCCAGGAAAGGGTAATTCCATTTAGCCCTGAGAATGTCGGTGACCTGGTGCAGTTCATCCAGGCTTGCCCATAAATCTGCCGTAGGTCAGTAGCCATTTGCATCTTCTCGGAATTCGCGTAAAAATTTTATGCACTGCCCGTAAACCAACAGTCTTATCTCGTCCATCAACCGGCGGTGTGTTCCTGGTCAACCATGTCCCGCTCCTCAAGCTTTACTCTCGGACGAACCAATCTTCTGTCGTGGTTTCAAGATGTACAGTAGATGTGCTAACTCACGAAATGTTAGCCGAAATTCTGAAATGCGTTTTCTTTTCGAAAAGATTACTTAAGCAGGATTTTAAAGTTAATCATCGTGCAGCATAATTCTATAATAATCCAGTTACCTCCGGATGCCGACTTTCGGACGAATAGCTTTCCGGTTGCATGCAAAAACCACACTCTAAATGACTACTAAAGTGGCATGAATTTTGTTCATTACTTTTCGATGCCATTAAAATTCAATTATATTCTATAGAAAACATGCATAGAAATATTCATTCTTTTGCGTATTCGGTAGGAAATTACGTCTTCTTCCATTTTTATACTCGAAGGAAGGGTATAATTCGGTTTCCAAAAACTTTTTTCAATTCCCAAATAATTTTGAACCCGACCTGCCGTTACAATTGTATTCAGGATTTCCAAACTATAAACCGCATATTTTCCGTTTACGGAAAACCATACATTTCCCTACGGTATTAAGAGGAGACCATATGGGATTCATAAAATTTAGCAGTAGCTTTGAGCCACATCGGTAAATGCAGAGATACGACGTTCTATGAACGGGCATTTCAGGGTATTACGAATTCTCACAATTAGAAACTTTTTAAAAACCGAATTATACCCTTTCTTGGTGTATAAAAATAGAAGAAGACGTAATTTGCTACCGAATACGCAAAAGAATGAATATTTTTATGCATGTTTTCTATAGAATATAATTGAATTTTTAAGGGCATGGGAGATCATTGGGAAAAAGTTCATGCACTTAAGTAGTCATTTTTTACAGAGTGTGGTTTTTGCGTGCGGCCGGAAAGCTGTTCGTCCGAAAGCCGACGGAATTATTATAAAATTATGCTGCACGATGATTAACTTTAATACCCTACTTAAGCAATCTTTTCGAAACGAAAACGCATTTCAGAATTTCGGTTAAGAATTCGTGATTTAATGCACCTACTGTAGGTATAATTGCGTGCATTCTTGGCGCAAATTACACAAATAGCTTAGGCAGAATGATATTACCGACAAAGACAAGGGAGACTGGAATAGCCATTTCTGGCTTATTAGCCGTCGGCAGCCAGTCATACCCAACCCCGAAGTGTGAAATCACCTGAGGCTCGAACTCGCGACCTGTTAGTTAGAAGTCCACGCCTCTAACCACTGGGTCACCGGTTGGGCTCTAGAGAGAGAGTCCGTAAGGCACCACGGAACGAGTGAGTTCCGTAAGAACGTTTGGTAAGCGCCCCCTTCCACAAATAGCTTAGTTCGCAAGGGCCAAGAGTAATAATTGGAACCTGAGTGCTTCAACTCATTATTTTATAGGTGGCTCAATTCCGAGAACAGTAACAAAAGTGGTAGAGAGGCGCTCACCGATCGTCTTGTTGTGTCTTGGGCTCAATCTCAAGACCCGCTAGCAGCCACACAGCGGCTAGAAGTATAGGTAGAATAACGTTACGGACAAAGGGGAGACTGAAATGGTCACTTCTGGCCTGTTGGCCGTCATCAACCGGCCATCTCCAACCCCAGGTTTTTGTAATCCCTGAGGCTCAAACCCGCGCCCTAACCATTGAGCCACAGGCCCGTCTGGTCTGGCCTGCTGAGAATCTTTCATTGCAATGGCCTCTGGGGTGATACTTCACCCCAGAGGCACAACCAATTCTGCCTACTGTTGCGTGACTGCATGATTCCTTGTTGCAGGTCGACTGGATCGTTCAGTACGATCCACCGGATGATCCCAAGGACTACATTCACCGTGTGGGTCGAACCGCTCGGGCGGGCAAGTCGGGCAACGCCCTCCTCATTCTCCGACCTCACGAGCTGGGACTGCTTGATGTCCTGCGTGAGTCCAGGGTCAAGATGGTGGAGTTTGAGGTGGCCAAGAACAAAATGGCGGACGTGCAGGCGGCGCTGGAAAAACTCATCGAGTCCAACTACTTTCTCGCAACCTCAGCTCAGGAGGCCTTCAAGGGCATTGTGCGAGCCTACAACTCCTCCAAGCTGCGCTGTCTGGATGTCAATCAGCTTGATCTGGCCGCCCTGGCGAAGACCTGTGGTCTGAAAATTGTCCCAAAGGTTGATCTGGGCGTGGATCCCTCACGGAAACTGGATCCCAAACGGATGAAACGGAAGATGTTCGCTGAAAGCAAAATGGGAGCAGCTAAGAGGACCAAATTGTACCAGAAATTGGACTAGTACAGACAGACACTCGCTCAGATGCACGTCATGTGACCGAATGGAGCGCGCCGCTATTTATCCCCAGTTCCACCCTGTAAATAAAGTCGCCACAGAAGTGATCTTGCTGCTATCTTTTCTAGCTCCAGCAGGGGTGTGGGGGGTATTCGAGTTCGATCTTAGCCGTGTACGTTATATGTTTGCGTGGAATGCCCTAAACGGGGATTCAAAATAGCCCGCGGCACGCGCTTATCGGGCTTCTCTGAGTCCGCGGACAACTCGGTCCTCTCTGGACTGCGATTCAGGCCGCAACGGCTCCATCTCAATTTGGTCTTTATGGCACTCTTTTAGGGGAGATGCGATCCGCCTTCGCGACAGCCGGCCCGTGTGTGGCACGCTTAGACGGTCCGCTTAGCCCTGACTGTTACTGCGCCCGAGCCCACCTTCGGTTGTTTTGACATTGTCTCGTCATCGGAGCCAGGTGGGTGAGGGAGAAGAGTGAGTGCGATAGATGCTGTGCAATCCCGTCTCACCATAAACCAGTTCACGAACAGGTCGCCGACGCCGCACCCACTCCGTGGGGCACGCGCGCATGTCGCCTGAGGTGGTTATTTCCCTGACCTAGTGCCTGGCTCCCACCCGTGACTCTGGACGTAGCGCATAGTGGGTGAAGAGAGGAAGGGGCGATTCCAATGCTGCGCCACCTTCCCCACTGACGCCCATTTCCTGCATCAACCACTCCCTCAGATTCACAGCCAGACATGTGCCGCCGAGGCGCTCCGTCCAATCCGCACACGCGGCTTGAGGAAAGTGGCCATCGTCCATTACCGTGTGGGTGACGTTTGCGTTAGGGGCGGGGCTGTTAGCTATTCTTCCCGTGCCACCGATTCCCGACCAATCGAGGCATCGGTTACTTTCACCTACCTCGTCCCAGTCTGTCTTCCAGACCTCATGTCTTTACTGTCCGGCATGGACAAGGGCGCACAGTACTCGCATTTCTAACATTTATTACCGTCCGATTGCGTAAATACGGCAGTTTTTGTCCTCCTTACAACGCAACCTTCGAAAGCGGAGGCGGTGCCAGTCGAGTGTGCGGCCCGTTAAGTATGTCCGTATTTAAAGTGCAATCTAAGGATCGGAAGGGAAGACCCTGAAGGATGATTTTCTAGCTTCGAGAAGTAGCAGTGATGGGGCGAGGCCTTTATCGGTCGGTCAGAAGTGGGGAAATACGCACGGGTTGACAAACTAGCGATGGACGATCACTTAAAACCGATTCTCAAGTGGGACTTAGCAAAGTAACCTCATGGTCGGGGTTTCTCCCTGCGAACCCGTGACAGGCAGGAAGCGGTCTGTCCAGTAGTATGATCAATCAGGCCGAAAAACGATGTAAAAAGCTGTGTTCGCCACCAGCAGACTGTCCTGACTACTACACGGTTGTCCGTGAAGGGTGCTACTGTCGAATGTGGAGTGATCAACAAGACAAAGACTCCCAATCCAAAGTCAGGGAAGACGGTTTGAGTTGGACAACTTTTTTCTGTTTTGGAAGTGCGTACACAAAGGCTCTGTAGACAGTCGCCGCGAGCGCGCTCTCCAGGCAAGTTGTCCGCCTTCGAGGTGCTGAGACCCAGCGCGTGTGTGCACCTTTCGTTGTCTCCGTGTCCGCCAGCCAATCAGAGGGGGACAGCGTTGATTGGGCTGGAGCACTCGCGAGGCTAGTGACAAGCCACGCGCGTCCCAGCAGCGTATCGACAAGGAGTGTGAGGCGGACAGCAAGGCAGCGTGACAAAGGCGGAGGGCAAGGAGACGTGAACCGCTACAACACTCATTACACCACCGATCGAAAAGTTTACCGACTGGGATGGTCGGTTCTGGCCGTATCCTAGCCCGGCGTCCTGAGGCCAAAACGCTGATCGTTTGGCTAGAGGCACTGACCAACAATCGGTCGACTGCAGTCCGAAATGTTAAGCCTCGCATGGTCGGATTCACCAGTCTAACTGGGTCAGGGGCTTAAATACAGACCTTCTGTGGTGTCATCGGGGCTGCGGGTTAGAGCCCCAATAAGCTCTGGCGCAGCGATGAACACTCGGTATCTAAGAGCTTAACCGCTGATGGCAACAGAAGCGTTAGGTTGTGATTTAAATTCCAGGCCTCCCCGTTTGTTGCTAGGGTACAGCTGACACGACTACGGTTGCCCCAGTCGTTGTTGGCAAATCTCGGTGCTCATGCGTTGCATTATTTACCATACTGACGGTACAGGCACTAGCTAGGGGCCCAGACATCTGTTTACCGATATTCTGCCGCTGCATGACACAGCTGCGAGGGGTTCGGCTCACCAATAGGTCCCCCAGCGTTCCCCGTGTACGTTCTAGTACAGCTTCTTAACTTCCTCAGGAATTAGTCTCTGGCTCGGAGTAAATCAGCCTCGGTAGTGCCTGCTTGTTGCTATGCGGCCAGTTTCCAGAACTCTAACCTGGGATTCAAAAACGGAACGCAACGTCCATATCCCGCCCCACAGTCGAGTAAATTATGTGGCCACTACTGTTACGCGACACAGTGACGCCAAGCTGTCCACAAGAATAAATAGACCGAGGTAGGGCGGGTAACTTGACCCAAATGTGATTGAACTCGCGTCGTCCGGCGGGGCCTCGTAGCTCAGGTGGTTAGAGCGTTGGCTGCGCTAAAGCCTTCCCCTTACTGCGTAGGTTCGAATCCCGCCGAGGCGCCGAGTTTTTCACAGTTGGGTCAATATGAAAATAGACCGAGGACAGCTCGTATTTTGATCAGTCGAACATGTCCAATCCTGTCGCATGGCACTGTTATGTTTCCAAATCGGGAATCCAGAAGATCAACTAGATGGGGTATTAGGCAGTTCCCTATTCACGATACTTCGGAGACCGGCCACGAGTCGAATGCCCTTTTTCCTAAACTTGGGGTAGATGGGAGCGGGGGCTAGAGCTCTCAAACTCTCCTGGAGGCCTTGATGTACACCGGCGATCTGCGTGACAGTCCGACTAGCGTATGCAGCCCACAAGCTTCATAGAACCGGTTGCGCGTATGACTCGCAAATCTCTACTGACGGAGGGGGGAGGGGACGAATTTGATGATAGAGCGACCGGATTCGGAGTAGATCTGTTCTGTTAAAAGTTGTCTCTGATTCTGAAAACAAAACCTCCCACAGTCTAGCACAAAGAGGAGATGCTGAGGATTTACTGACGAGGGCTGGGACACCGAGATGACCATGCTTGGCTTATGTACCGTCAACAGGCGGTAATAGCCCAGCTCCACGCTGCGCACCTGAGGTTGGAAATGAGGTTAGTAACTGGCAAAAGTCATCGCCCACTTCCCCTCAGTCGCAGACCCACACCATGTTGCATGAGATCGGGAATACTCGGCCCACGTGTGGGCGGCATGCATCGATCTGTACTGGCTGGGGACAGAGGTACACACTTCATCCTGCAATCAGAAAAAGCCCTCAGGAAGAGGGTCTGTCGGAAGATGTGTGGTCGACAAGATAAAGATTCCCAATAAAAAGTCAGGGAAGACGGTTTGAGTTGGACAACTTTTACTGCCTCAGGAAGTGCGTACACAAGGGCTCTGTAGGCAGTCGCCGCGAGCGCGCTCCAAGCAAGCTGTTGTCTGTGTCCGCCATCGGGGTGTTCTGTCCGCGCGTGTCTGCGCCCTTCGTTGTCTCCACGTCGCCAGCCAATCAGAGTGGGGACAGCGTTGATTGGCTTCGAGCACTCGCGCGTCCCAGCAGCGTATCGACATGGAGTGTGAGGCGGACAGGACGGCAGCATGACAAAGGCGGAGGGTGAGGAGACGCGAACTGCCACAGGTCAACTGTCGACCTGGTGGATTTCTGGCATCTCTTTTTAATGATCGTTGGCTTCCATCTCATCTCCACCATCCGAATCGATATTCGACTTCGTTGCGCACGCTGCAGAAGGGGACTAGGGCCTTCAGTGGCAGCTTTGAGGTGAAAATCCTCTGCTTGGTAGTTGCAACGGCTCTGTTTTCATGCAAAATGAAGACAACTGTTAGGTGGCCGCGCATGCCTGTTTAACCAACCGTTTGTCGTGCTTTGTTATCAACCCCAAATCTTCCGCGTTTATCGTGATTCGTTTAATTTGGCCTTTGTGAAGGCTTGGAATCTGGAAGAGGCTGATGATTGCTCTGAACATCGCCACGACCTGTTCCCGTTTCCGCCCGAAGCAAGTGAGTGGAAGTCAGCGTGTCGGGAACGAGACGGTTTTTTTTTTCGAATCAGCATGTCGGTCACCCCCCGAATAAGACCAACTGTGAGAGAAAACAGAGGTTAAACAAGCGACCAGGTTCGGAGCACTTTCCGAGGTGCTGAACCAACAATTATCTTTACCTGTCTGGAATCTCCTTGACTGGTTACTTTAACACAGCCAGCACAACACTGGAGGCGCGTGCTTTCGACAATTTCTTATCGAGCCAGTACATTTATATGGAAACGCGGTACAGAGTAAAGAATGTGAGCGATAAGAGAAATCGATTACGATTCGTCTTTTCATATAAGCGGGGTGTAACGAATAGGGGGGAGGCCGTAAGTGTCAGTGAGGGCTATGCAGAGCCATGTCACATGGGGGGGGGAGGAACGGGGACGCGGAGACATGTATGTTGTTAATCGATCTTTGACCACGGTAGACGCGGAGCGCGCAAGAGTTTCTTCTGCGAGCACAGAATCGGCCTCCGTAGCCTGATGGCAATCGCTTCTGCTTTTGCTAGTAAGCGCTGGCCCAGTTGCTTAAGATAGTTAGGTGAGACCTTGTAAATCACTCGTATGGTTTCGTTGGGGTCCACAGGATGCCCAGAATCAACCATGTGGAGCTTTGTATGCTCTTAATTTCACCTTTCCTCAACCATACCGACAGGCGTCCTCGTATTATTGTGGATAGGCCCCGACTCGTAGAACCAATATACGCATATAAATGTGCTGACCCGATGCGAGTTTATCGAAAGCACGCGTATGTTCGCCAAATGCTTTTCTGAATTTCCTACTTTGGTCAATTTTTACTTTTGCGCTTTCAAATAATCCATTCTTCTCTCCCTCCCTGGCAGTCAAACAGCCAGTGCGCTTTTTCTTTTGGTTGAGGAGTATGAAACTTTGAAATTGGGGTGTTTCTTCCTGTCCATGCCCTCTTCCCGAAGACGTTTCTTTTAATTAACCAATCATCTCTTTTGATTGACAGTGCATCCAGAAAAAAGAAGCTTGTTGAGTAGCTTTCCTCTTCAGCGCTACGTTTGTTGAGCGCAGCTCACTGCCGGCTATTCGCAACCTGTCACCCAAACCAGCGCTCCCCTAGCCCGGTTGATGAATTACTGAAAACCGTTGCATGTCACCGTGTCTTCTGTGAAATCAGTAGATGGACATCTTTGCCAACCGAAGAAGCTCTGAGCGAGGTTTGGTTCTGTAGCCCCATTTGATTGATACCATATGGTCAGCCTTCTAAAAAAAATTAGTAGATGCGAATACGTCGACTTTACAAATACAACATATCAAATATCACATATTTACACAAGTACCACATATTTACGTCTTCCTTAATATTTGACTCCAGAGAATGACTGTACCCCGAGGGGAGGAGTGCTTATACGCCAGCCACGGTTACTCCAGGTATCAGTTCACATGCGCTTCCCTGCGCGTGCTTCGAGTCGCGCATGCGTTCTCTTCATTATCCTAATCCAGCGAGTGGCTAAGAAGACTTGCTAATGGAATTGTTCGGACGGCGTGGAACTCCGTCGGTTCCACTACAGTGGCCATGCACTGCGAATTACCACGTGGTACCCTCAGTGGGTCTTTCATTTGTGATTGCGGCCCCCTATTCTCTTACTCCGGCAAATGACTGTGTCGAGGGGTTGTGTACACGTCATCTTCACTCGCTTTCCTGTGCGTGCTTCGAGTTCTGCTAGAGCCTTCTGTCCCCTCTTAATCCAGCGAGTGGCTAAGTTAGGTATGTTAACTAAAACTATTTTAGTAAGCTAACCATATGGTATCAGTCAAGTTGGGCTGTAGAGCTAAACCTCGCTTAACTCTGAAAACATCTCGGCTTTTAGGGCACTCGAGGAGTGTCTTCTGTTTGGCACAGAACTCGTGTAGACAGACGTATCGCTGGAGTTGTATCTTGTGTGAGGAATTTCCAATGATTCCCTGTTGCACCAACGAGACTTGTCTATTCCAATCCGCCGACCGCGCCATAAGCATCGTCGTATAGTCTACCCCTACTGGCCGGAAGTCTGACGCCAACCTCGCGATTGCACCTGCGGTAATACAGAGGCTGCCAAATCCCCAGGGCAACAGTATTTGCTGCGCGAACGGGCGGAATCATGCGGATAGTCGGGAAAAATTGTTTATGTGTCCGCAAACGAGTTGTCCGTCATGGGAGGATCGTTCGCAGACGGAGTTACATTATGGAACATGTTCGCCCCCTGCCCTCTCGTCCAATCCAGAGGCCTCGTAGGCAGTCGCATGCGGCCAGTGATAGCACAAGTTCACTTCGTTATCCTAATCCAGCTAGTGGCTAAGAAGATTTGCTAATGGAACTGTTCGGACGGTGCGGAATTCCGTCGGTTGGAGTATGATCTTGAGCATGACGAGGCAGCGAACCATCCAATCGTTCAGGGCAGCAAAAATGGCCACTTCTATAATACATGAGCAGCTCGCTAAGAGTGCAGCAGGCCAGACGCAGACAGCTGTTTCACGGTCGTTACCGATCATCAGTACCTCATAGGCCTTATGAAGTGAGGTATATAAGCATGTCAAGTGGGCGTTTGACCCTCACTGTTGTGGTTAGGATCTCACTCGATCCCATTCTGTCCGCCCGCCAGCTTGCTACTGGCGACAACGAACGCTGTGTCAGAGGACACATACCACATATAATACATGAGCAGCTAGCTGAGAGTGCAGCAGGCCAGACTCACTTCATAAGGCCTATGACGTACTGATGATCGATAACGACCGTGAAACAGCTGTCTGCGTCTGGCCTGTTGCACTCTTAGCGAGCTGCTCATGTATTATATGTGGTATGTGTCCTCTGACACAGCGTTCGTTGTCGCTAGTAGCAAGCTGGTGGGCGGACAGAATGGGATCGAGTGAGATCCTAACCACAACAGTGAGGGTCAAACGCCCACTTAAAATGTCCACTTTGTTGTGGATGAGTTCACGGGCGACCAGAACCGTTCTCCTTTCAGGTTAGCCCTCGGATTTCCCAAAAAGGGGAACGGACATTGCAGACTGTTAGAATGAAACTGCTCAGTCTGGAGGTGAGGGCAGGCACTGTCGTTTGTTGTAGCGGTTCAACAGCATGTTTGAGTCCACAGGCCACGGTAAGTTTGCTGACAGTGTGCTTTACCAACACTTTTTTTTAGCGCGGGTGCGGGTAATCAGCGCTACCTCCAAAATATGACTGCTTGGTCATCCCAGGCGTCTGCCGAGTTCCCCCTTGTGGTTCACGACTGTTTTGATGAGAAGAAGAAGGTCCGAGTTAGCCTGGACCGCATGTCGCCCTCAACGAGTGTGACGCTTCGGCGAGGTTTGGTCCTACAGCCCCGCCTGAGGGATGCCGTATGGTAAGCTTTCCAAAAAATCTTAGTAGGTGTGAGTACGCTGACTTTACAAATATCACGTATGTGCATCTTCCTTGCCTTTTTAATCCAGCAAGTAGCTGTGCCACCGGGGGCAGGAGAGTTTATACGTCAGCCTCGGTTACTCCAGGTATCAGTTCACATGCGCTTCCCTGTACGCGCTTCGAGTCCTACTTGCGTCTGCTTTATTCTCTTAATCCAGCGAGTGGCTAAGAAGACTTGCTAATGGAATTGTTCGGACGGCGTGGAACTCCGTCGGTTCCACTACAGCGGTCATGCACTGCGAATTATCATGTGGTTCC
>CACRXP010000155.1:634997-660389 GCA_902702965.1 Spirometra erinaceieuropaei
TCTTAAAAAGTCTCATAATTAGAAACTTTTTTAAAACCTAATTATAATTTTTCCTTAAGTATAAAATATAAAGAAGACATGATTCTCTATTGATTGACTAAAGGAAAACATATTTTTATTTATGCTTTCAATACAGTATAGTGGAATTTGCAAGACCATTGAAAATCAATGGGAAAAATGCATGCTACTTAAGTAGTCATTTTTTACCGAGCACGCTTTCTACAGGAGATTGAAAAGACGTGCATTTTAAAGCCGACATCCTGCCAAGTCTAAAATGTTATAAGAGCCTGCCTTAAGATAATCAGTATCACAACCGCGACCAAGTAATCCTTCCTAATCGAAAACGCATTTCAGAATTTCAACCAACATTTCATGAGATAGGTCACGCACTGTATGACGTCAGTAAATATTGAATGCTTTGTCGCCTTTGCCTCATTCAAATTTATTCCGGGAAAACATTGCTTCAATCTACTAAGAAGAGCGTTTTGTCATAGGACACATACCACATATAATGCATAAGCATGGGAGGATCGTTTGCAGACGGAGTTACATTATGGAACCTGTCCGCCCCCTGTCCTCTTGTCCAATCCAGAGGCCTCAAGTCTGCCATTTATAGCACAAGATAAATTCTAACTCCGGGGAGGGGAGATCGATGCGTTCGCTTCTGACCCACTACCCATCGTCAGTCGGCCATACGTCAACCGCGGGATTTGAAGTCCGATTTTTCGGCTGTTTTATGCTAGACCCAAGGTCCTGTCATGGATTGAGTGCCCCCACAAGACGGGGCAAGCATTTGTCGTCTTGTAACCTGATCGGTGGAAGACCATTCCGTGCTAATTAACACTCCGGATTGTTCGCCATGGGAACATGTTCCCCGTAATACAGGTAGTCTTGCCGTCAATTCCGAGGGAGGTTATGGGAGTTAGGAGTAGGACTGTGAAGGTTAGCATTTGCGTTATAGATAGGACACGGGAATAAGTACCCTCCTGGAATTTAGCTCCAGGCCAGCCGTAGTGTTGGGAAGGTCTATAGGTAGCCGCACCTGTTAGGGGCTAGTGTTAAACCCCTATTACCACCGACCCCGTATAACGGACGGCTGGGACTTGCCTACTGTAGGTGCGGCTACGACCCGTCGGTATGCCCATGTACGGCAATTTCCAACCGCAACCGGCAACACTGCGGGTCCATGGGTCAAGGGCGGAGTGTTGAATTTACGGCGGATGGGCCAACTCATGAAATGTCATCCGAAATGCGTTTTCGTTTTGAAAAGATTACTTAAGTAGGGTTTTAAAATTAATCGTCGTGCAGCATAATTCTATAATAATTCAGTTACCTCAGAAAGCCGAGTTTCAAACAAACTTCTTTCCGGCCATAAGGAAAAACCAAACCCTGTAAAAAACGCCTACAAGTGTAGCATGCATTCTTCTCATTGATTTTCGATGCCCTTAAAAATTTAACTATATTTTATGGAAAACATGCATAACAATATTCATTCTTTCATTCATTCGGTAGAAAATTACGTCTTCTTCCAATTTTATACTCGAAGGAAGGGCATGATTCGGTTTTCAAAAACTTTCCCAATTCCTGAATAATTTTGAACCCGACCTGTCGTTACAATTGTATTCAGGACTTCCAAACTACAAGCCGTATATTTTCCGCGTATGGAAAAGCACACATTTCTCCACGGTATTAGGAGGAGACCATATGGAGTTCGTAAAATTTGGCAGTAGCTTTGAGCCATATTGTTAACTTTACAAGCCACATCGGTAAATGCAGAGACATGACGTTTTATGAACGGCAATTTCACGGTATTAAAAAATCTCTCAATCAGAAACTTTTTAAAACCGAATTATACCCTGGCTTTGTTTATAAAATTAGAAAATGACGCCATTTTCTACCGAATGAGCAAAAGAATGAATATTTGTATGCGTGTTTTCCCTGAAATATAAATAAATTTTTAGGTCATGGAGGCCATAGTGCAGAAACTAGTAAGCATAGCCCTTCCCACAGTTAACCCAAAACTTTGACTGCGATATGTAGATGACACTTTTGTCATCGTCAAGAAAGACCAGTTAAATTTGCTCCATACCAACATTAACTCTATATTTCCAGGAATCACATTTAATTTCGAAGCAGAGGTTGATGGACAACTCCCATTCCTAGATGTCCTTAAACGTCGAAAAACCGATAGATCACTCCAGACATCAGTTTATCGCAAAGAGGCGTATTCTGAGGTCATCATACACTTTGGAGTAACCACCCTGTCCTTCACAAACGGAGTAGAGTTTGAATCGAGCCAAAACTCACTGCTCTGATGAAACAAGTTATCAAGCAGAAATGAAATACCTCTACAAACTGTTCTCCCAAAATGGGTACCCGCATGACTTTATACGTCAATGCATGAGGCACCAGCAATTCAAGGGAAAAGGTATTTCCAATGCTACGGCCGCTCAGGCACCAAATCAAACCACCTGGCGAACTCTCCCATACGTGAAAAAATGTATCTGAACCAGTCGAAAGGCAATTGAAAAAGCACCAGATACACGTAGCACACCAGCCAGCAACTACCTTACGCACACAGCTTGTACACCCTAAGGGCAGGGTTGGCTACCTCGAAAAAAAGGTGTTGTCTACAAAATCCCATCTTCTAATTATGGTGCTGTCTATTGTGGCCAAACTGGGAAATCTGTCTCAACCCGTATACATGAACATCAGTTAGCGGTAAAGAGACGCGAGCATCTATCCCAGGTGGCCATGCACACACTGAACACTGGGCACAAATTTGCATGGGAGAACACCCTCATTGTTGGCGCCTGCCCATTAATGAAGAGCCGCTAATTCCTGGAGACAGTGAACTCAGATGAGGCCTGCATCAACTAGCATATCGATCTAGATGCCACATGCAAAATCGCTAGGGACAGATTCAAAATGGTCCAACCAATCCCGAGAAGATGACTTTAACCAATCATAGAATCCTTTGTCAGACCCGGTTTAGAAGTTAATTGTTTTGCACGCCCGCTGTCTGAAGACGAGCTAGGAAACTCGTATCGAAAATTTACACAATAAAGTCTACTGTCTCCCAAAGAATCCCATCTTTATAATTAAATCTCTTATGATGCCTGTTTTTCAATTCACACATATAATATATATGTGCCAGAAGCCGCATAGGGAACGCTGGGGGTCCACTGAGGAGCCTAATCCCTCGTCGCTTTGTCACGCAGCGACAGATATGGACGAAACACGTGTCTGGGCTCTTAGTTAGTACCCATGTCGGGAGTACAGTATAACACATTTGCCATATACATATATGGTATGAGAGAGAGGCGCTCAATGATCGTCCCGCTTTGTGTCTTGGGACTCAAGCTCGGGCCCCGTTAGGAGCCGTATAGCATAATAACATTGCCGATAAAGACAAAGGAGACTGGAATGGCCATTTCTGGCCTATTGGCCGTCATCAGCTAGTCATACCCAACCCCGAGGTATGCATCCCCAGAGAATCGACCTCGCGACCTGTTGGCTAAAAGTCCATCGCCCTATCTACTGAGCCACGGGCTCGTTGTCCTATAGGTTGCAATCGGGCTCACCGATCGCGTCTCGGGACAGGCTTGTGCCTTGGGCCTCACTCTTGAGCTCCACTCTAGGACTGTTCATGGTAGAGGGTCTGGCTGTGTGATGACAGTTAATAAGCCAGAAATGGCAACCGCAGCCCCTTCGTCTTTGTCAGGAACGTCATTCTGCTTATATATGTATAGAGTAGGTGGCCTAAGTCATGGAATGTCGCGATCAAATTTGAATGAATGGCAGGCCATACATTTGGTGTTCTCATTTGCGTTTTTGTTTAACTGAGTTCAGACGCAGAAAGCTGTTTACTCAGGAAGGATTCACTTCAACTTCGTTTTATTAAAAAAACCGGCCACATTTGGGCCAATTCTAACCTTTCTTGATATCCAGGGGATTTCCTACCTAATCTAAATTCACAGATCAAAAATTCATGTTTCTGTGCATTGTTCTGTAAACGAGGACTAATATAAACAAGAAAAGCATGAAATAAATCCTTCCTGAGGACGGAAATTTGGATTTTCCGTCCATGAAAATCTGGTGAGAGCGGATATGAGAAGTTGGATTATTTTCAAGAAAAGAGAGATGAATTCGGCCTGCAAAATTATGCTTTGTATATTCATGGCGTTTGTTGCCATTATATTCTGTAATAAACTTGTTTGAACGTAGTTTGTTTTACCACATTGAGAATTACGAGGCGGAAAATATACGTAGTGAGTACCCGCGACACGTTGTCGCTTTCCTGCGTCACGCCGTTCGATAAAGATCTCCAGACAATGTATTTCAGCAGTCGACTACAAAAGGGTACGGAAATTAACAGCGGAAGGGTTTTCGCTTAAGTCGGTAGCAAGTATTTTCAGTATCAGTAAGGTTACACTGTGACGAATAATTAATGATAGAACAGTACCCAGAAATAAGCAGGGGGGATCAAAACGGTCAACGAGTAAGCAGGACGACGATTTTATTCGTCGTACACTAAAAAGTATCATTTTATGCCCATTAAGACTATCCATAAGGCATATCTGCTGGTGTTCTCTGTGAACATTATTTGGAAAAAGATGTGGGAATTCGAACTTAATCAACGAAAGGCCATGATTAAGCCGTTTTTAAGTAGAAAACTTATTAGAGAACGTTTTTATTTGCTAACAATTATATTAATCACCGGCCCTCATTCTGGAAGATCATCTATTTCTGCGATGAGGTCATATTTATAGGCAAGCCTATACAGCCGATCTAGATGGTCAGATGTGGAAAGAACTTTCCAAAAGAACATACCGCGCCGACGACAATCATAAAGAACTGTCGACGGTTAATGGTTTGGATGGCTATCACATCGGCAGAGCGGCCAGTCTAGCAGTCGACTACGGAAACCATCAATAGCAAAATGTTCGTCAACATTGTGAAGGATGCTTGTAGTTACAGCGACACCCACCGACGCCGATATTTTCGTACTTATTAAAAGAAGTTGGCAGAAGGCATAATAGAAACTATAAACGCAAGAAAAGCCTGATTTCGTGCCAGACAATCGCATTGGACAATCCACCATAGACAACCTGGTCATCTCCATGTCGGAGAGACTTTCTACTATGCTAAAGGCGAATGGAATTTCACGAACCATCGCATCCACTGCAGAGCATAGTTGGTTTAGATCGCGTTTGACGTAAATACCGACCCCTGCGGCAGAACAGAAGTATTCAAAGGACTTCCCTGTGCCATGCAGACCGTCCTTAAGGGCCATAAATTAAGGTCGCGTGAGGGTTTCGTGCAGACGTTTTTGTCAGTGCCGTGGCAATGACCGTCGGCATTAATTACCTGAAGGTATGTTGGTGTGAATTCCGAGTTGTTCTAGCTCACAAATTCAGTTGGGTCACCGTGTAAGATCAGTAGCTAGCAACGCACATGTTGTGCGACCGCCATTTGAAAAGTGGTGCCTTGAAACTGGAAGATGGGCCTCAGTTTAGGTGAGTACTGGAAAGGAAAACAGACAGCTTGCGGCAGCTTGTGGGAGAAGAATTACGGTGCTTGTTAGAGAGGGGTGGGTGCTCTCAAACCATATAACAAAACAACTGGTTATGTTGAGGTAGAGCGAGTAATCCTGAAGTTCTGATATTTAAGGAAAGCATCCCTCCATCTAATCATCATGCGCAGTCGGTGTGGACAATTGGAGGAGTCTGCGTTCTGATTGGACGTTCTGAAGGTCAGCGACAGTTAGAAGGGCGCTTCCTTTGGCCCAGAGGTAGCAGTAACAACCGAATGCCACGAAAACCAAAACACCCTGTTGGGCATGAGAATATTGACCCCCGTCCCCTTTTTACAGTTGAACTTGCTCCAAATGCCAGGGGGGTTGAAGGTAGAGTCAGTATTTAGGCTGAGAGTACTGGGGGGTTAGTGTTAGACTTAGGGCTACGCTAGCGGGGTTGGGGTTGGCTTTAGGACAAGGAAATAGAAACCCTCTGGAATTTGCCACAAGGTCGCCTGTAGTACTGAACGAGTCCAAAATCGGCCTTGAAAGTTCATTCATTGCTGGACACACGCCATTCGGGTTCCTGAGCTTGATTGGCACACTGTGCTTCTCCAATGAAAGGTCTGAAAGCGTGTACTATGCCAGTATCAGCGAACCATGGCCCTAGCAGCCTGGAATGCGCGGGCACTTCCCTGACACGTGGTCTCCTGTCGGTAGATGCACTTGAGCTACCGCTGCGTATACAGGTGGTGGGCATGGTTACGTATTTTATGCAAAATGGCTATCCGAGGGCATTCACAAGTCGCTGCCTACGCGGTGACCCCCAGAGGAGTCGAACAACAACACCGTCGACGATATGGCATTCTCTGCCATACATCAAGGGCGTTTCAGAAGCGACCGAGCGCATTGCGGCGGAGCTAGGCGTTGGAATTGCACACCGACCCAAAGCCACCATGCGCAGCAGGGTCATGAAAATAAAAGACCAGTTAAAACCTGAAGGGAAATCTGAGGTGGTGCATCGCATCCCGTATCAAAACTCCCCTTGTAACTTCACAAGCCAGACTGGACGCATGCTCGGATCGCGCATACACGAACATAAGCTGGCTCTGCGACGAGGCGACGCATTATCACAAGTGGCCGCCCACACCTACGAAATGGGTCACGAGTTTAACTTTAGAGCCACCAAAATAGTCGTCCTCGCTGGAGACAAGACAGGCCGAGAACTGATAGAAGCCTGGGCCTCGGATGAGAACACAGTCAACCGATTTATCGATCTGGCGCCGGCGTATAGAGCCCCGCGCAGTCACCTCCACTTTTGCGCCGTCGGTCGATGATTGGCCTAAATGCCCTATAACTGTCGCTGCTACTATCTCTGACGATGGACTCCCGCATGAGTCCGAAAGCTCAGGACGATAAACAAAATGTTCCTGTGCTCGAAACCGCTTCTTCTTCACTTATGTGATGGTACACCTAGGTGCGGGTTTTCTCTGTGCCAGCTACCTGCAGCCTTTCCCACCCTGACGCCGGGTTCAGGTGGGGGGAGATGTGGAGGTGCGATAGAAGCTGCGAAAGTCCGCCATCACGTCAAACTGGTTCGCCTGCAAGTCGCCGTTCTTGCTCTCACCCTACTGTGGATCACATAGTGGGCATCGTAGGGTCGACGATTAAACTCTTAATCATTGCTGCGACGTGCCTTGAGAAGGCTCTGAATTGGGACTGTAAGACAAAACCGCACGAGCAGATCGGTGAGGCACCACTCCCCCGTGACTTATCCCCATTATGGCCTCAATGTTGTTTGTTCTGCAGTGTCTCAATGGCGTCAGTTTTGCCACCTTCGAAAACAAAAAGAAGCATAAACTTAGGGCGATTTTTCTCCCTTGAGAGCTGCCACGGTTGGCTGAAGGTGGCCTGAACTAGACAGATAAACAGGAGCTGCCTTGCAACGTCCTGTCTTTGTCGATCTGCTTATAATTTTGTTTACTTGATTGCTTTCACAACTAGTGGGCGTTAGTCCACTCGTTATTCCGACAACCCGATCCGGAGCCGGTTTCCACTAGCAAAATCAAAGTGACATGCACTCCCCGTCTCCCCTTCTTTAGATGTCCATTCTGCCCCCTACAAAGGCTGGATGTCGGTTGGACACTGAATTACAGTCCTAGGGTGAAACGTTTTCACTGATCTTTTTTAACTATGTATTCTTGAGAAATCTGGAGCATTTTTTCCAGGCGTGAATTGAAAACAGGCATGTACAGCAGAATATAAAGGGACCAATAAATTTCGTGACATCTTATCAACTGCAGCCCGTCTCTGCATAACATAAGTAACGAATGGAAGCGCACAGCAGTAGGAATTTGTACAGAATGTCAGTGCATAAGAGCAAGGTCAATGTTCAAGGCAATGTATAATCAGGTGAAAGATGTTCCCATAAGCATCAGATAGGAAAGAGAAAGACGGAATGCTAACAACAAATCACAGTCACGAGTAACTTGAGGCGTGAAGGTTACCAGGGTAATTGCAGATTGATCACGTGGTCTAACTGCTTGCACAGGTCTGATTTCACGCTCTGTATGTAAGCTGCCTCCAAGTAACGCAAGGTTAGAGTTGTATGCGCTCGGACAAGTACTCGAAAAGCTGTTTTTGGGTCGACAACATGACCGCTATCCAACGGGTGTTTCGTTATAGACGAACGGGGGGTTTTGTTTTCCTGTCTGAAAAGCCAATTAGGCATTACGTATTCTTGGACAACACGGTTTGACTAAGAAGAAATTATAAAATTAAATTTTGTTCTTTTAATTTCTGAAGTTCTCTGACGGCAGATAGCTTAAAGAAGCCCCGATAGTTTACTTCATACGCATGCTCCTCGTCTTAACTTTATCATCAACAACCACTCCGGTAAGATTCTGTCGTCAATCTGCAATAGACAATGGCATGTGTGGTCCCTCTGAGAATGCGGTGAAGCATGTCTATTCCCTTTGGTTGAGAATAAGTTACTGCCGCTGCTTTCGCTGCTACAACCGCTGACTAACTCCGTGTCCACCAACTGCTACAGGCTTTGGTCACGGCAGATACGAAGCCTGCAAGAAAAGTCATTTCCGAACACGGAATTAGGAAGTTTGTTCGAGTTGTCGCAAACACCTTCCTTTAGGAGGGTTCAAGTGCGCAACAGTTTCCTACCAAACGCACAGATTGGTAAGTCCTATCATTATTAGCGACTGGCCGGGCTTTGAGTGTGGTACAAGAATGGTTTTGTAGGGACAGTAGGTGGGCTAACTCATGAAATGTCAACCGAAATTCCGTAATGCGTTCTCGTTTCGAAAAGATTAATTAAGCAGGGCTGTAAAACTTATCATCATGCAGCATAATTCCATAATGAGCCAGTTACCACAGGGTGTCGGCTTTCGAATGAACTTCTTTCCGACTGCATACAAGAACCATACTCTGCAAAAAATGACTGCTTAAATAGCATGCAATTTTCTCATTGACTTTCGATGCCCTTGAAAATTCAATTATATTTCATGCAAAACAGGCATAAAAATATTCATTCTTTTGCTGATTCGGTGGCAAATCACGTCTTCTTCCGATTTTATCCTCGAAAGAAGGGTATAATTCGGTTTCACAAACGTTTCTTATTGCGACATTTTTTATACCGTGAAATAGTCGTTCATAAAACATAATGTATCTGCATTTACGAATGTGGCTTGTAAAGTTAACAATATTGCTCAAATCCACTGCCTAATTTTATGAACCCCATATGGTCTCCTCTTAATACCGTGGAGAAATGCATGGTTTTCCCTAAACGGAAAATATACGGCTTGTAGTTTGAAAACCTGAATGCAATTGTAACGGCAGGTCGGGTTCAAAATTATTCGGGAATCAGAAAATGTTGTTAAAACCGAATTATACCCTTCCTTCGAGTATAAAATCCGAAGAAGACGTGATTACTACCGAATGGGCAAAAGGAGGAATATTTTTATGCATGTTTTGCATGAAATATAATTGAATTTTCAAAGGCATCGAAAATCAATGAGAAAATTGCATACTACTTACGTAGTCATTTTTTCCAGAGTGTGGTTCTTGTATGCAGTCGAAAATAAGTTCATTCGAAAGCCGATACACTGAGGTAACTGAATCATTATAGAATTATGCTTCATGATGATGAGTTTTACAACCCTATTTAATAAGTCTTTTCGAAACGAGAACGCATTTCGGAATTTCTGTTGAGATTTCATGAGTTAGCCCACCTACTGTAGATCGCCTGCCATTCTCGTTAAGGCTCAGCTGGCGAGCCATACACAAGTTACTAATGTCGATCATTTCACGACCTTTTGGTCAACTGACAACTTGGCTGCATATTTGGCAGTCTGGGGTAGTGCATACGAGACAGGGAATGCTGATCGAGCATTCGAGGGGGGGTGGGGGGAAGGGAGGAGTCGCATATAGGAGCGAATTTCATTCACTGCGGAAATCGTCAAGCGTGATTGAGGTTGCACAGTACGAGACATCGCTCAGTCATTTGTGAGGTGAGGTGACGGGAGGGGAACGCGGACAGTTTTCCCACCGACATTGCAGTACGAGACGGATTGCGTGATGCAACCGCATAGGCAGTTCTGCTTTTTTCCTCCGTGTTGCTTTGGCTTCTGAATAGCGTAGGAGACGCCTAGCCGTCACTGGAATTTGGACCTCCAACGCAACTGTCTCATCCACCAGGTTGCCGATGGCCGCTAACTGTTTCGTGATTGGACTTCTCGGCGCCTTGGTTTCTACTCCCAGGGTTTGGCATGGGAGTATCAACCCCCCCCCCTAATACAGGCGGTCTTGCCCAGGGAAGTTCGGGTTAAGGTTTGGTTTAGTGGTAGGGAACGCTCACCGATCGTTCTTACGGAACTCGCTCGTGCCGGCGTGCCTTACGGGCTCTCTCTCGAACCCAACCAGCAGTCGCACAGCGGCGCATGATATAGGTAGAATGGCATTACCAACAAAGACAAGGGAGACTGGAGTGGCCATTTCGGGCTTATTAGCCGTCGTCAGCCAGTCATGCCCAACCCCAAAGTGTGGCACACCCGAGGCTCGAACTCGCAACCTGTTAGTTAGAAGTCCACACTTCTAACCACTAGGCGACGAGCCCGTTGTCCTGTCGGTTTCGATGGGGAATATACAATGGTAAGGGGCGCTGACCGATCGTCCTTTCGGAACTCACTCCTTCCGTTGTGCCTTATGGGCTCACTCTCGAGCCCAACCAGCAGACGCACAGCGGCGCATGATATAGGCAGAATGGCATTTTGATTTAGTTTAGTGATAGGACCCAGATAAGTGTTAGGGCCATGAGGGTTAGGATCACGACTAGAGTTATGGTTCGATTTGGGGTTGGGTGTATGGAGACACGGAATAGTAATCCCCCCTGCAGTGCTGGGGGGGGGGGGAGTCCATAACCCCGCCTCTGACTGCTCTCAACAGCCATCCCGGCATGTGTCCAGCTGAACAAGCTGCCGACTGCGCTGGCGTGCGCTCAGGCCATTTGCATCTGCAAATATCACGTGGATGCCGTTTGACATAGCGTACATAGACAAGACACCCGGAATAGTCGCTGTGGTGCTCGTGAATAAACAGTCAGAGGCGACGTACGTCCGTCCAGTCATGCACCGAAGTCGTCGCTTGATCACGTTCGACATATTAGCACCCTCGAAGGGGAGGTGCATGGACGCTTACCGGTTCTATGGCGCGGACACTAGCAGTATCACAAGCGGTCACGAAATCTGTGACGTCATCAAACTCTGCATGCTGTGCCGCCTTTACCTCCCTCAAATTTGGTTCGCGAAAACAATGTTTCAAATACTTGACAAGGTCACTTACGCAGATGGTCTCAAAGTTTTCTCTTAGTGTGCAACCCTCACGAAGAATAGATACGATTGACCAGGCTATGCAGAGTCTGGCGTCACGATACCTAATTGAATAGGTGCTATTAACTATCAAAGAAGGAACCGTTGTCGAAGACGCTTCTCGCTATTCTATTTATTGAACTCCCTTGTCTTTGTCAATAATAACATACTGCCTATATCATGCACCGCCGTGCGCCTTGATGTATAGGCAGAATGATATTACCGACAAAGACAAGGGAGACTGGAATGGCCATTTCTGGCTTATTAGCCGTCGTCAGCCAGCCATACCCAACCCCGAAGTGTGGAACACCCGAGCATTGAACTCGCGACCTGTTGGTTTGGTAGTCAACGCCTATATATCATGCGCCGCTGCGCGGCTGCTGGTTGGGCTCGAGAGAGAGACCCTAAGGCACAACGGAACGAGTGAGTTCCGTATGAACGATCGGTGAGCGCCCCCTAACATTGTATATTCCAGATCGAAAACCGACAGGGCAACGGGCTCGTGGCCCGGTGAGTAGAGGCGTTGACTTCTAAACCAACAGGTCGCGAGTTCGAGGCTCGGGTGTTCCACACTTCGGGGTTGGGTATGGCTGGCTGACGACGGCTAATAAGCCAGAAATGGCCATTCCATTCTCCCTTGTCTTTGTCGGTAATATCATTCTGCCTACATATCATGCGCCGCTGTGCGGCTGCTGGTTGGGCTCGAGAGAGAGCCCTTAAGGCACAACGGAACGAGAGAGTTCCGTAAGAATGATCGGTGAGCGCCCCCTACCAGTTATTGAGCTGTCCGGTAGTCTTGTGGGGATTTCCGTCAAGATGTCTATTTTCGACGGGAACCCTATGTCTGCTTGGAGGAGGAGGAGGAGGAGGAGGAGGAGGAGGAGGAAATGCGCTTTATTTTGAAATCGTAAGTTCAAAATTTTCAGAAAAAAATTGGCTCCATTCACTGTGGGTAGTAAATAAGTTAAGAGATTATTCAACAGTCAAAGAAACGATTATTATGGGGATAGTTCAAGTCTGAGCTTCTGTATTTCTGTCTCTTCGCACGTAAGATAGCGCGCTAGGAATGGTAATACAGAAGCTCGATAAGCCGATGTGCGACAGGGTATAAGGCGGAAGTTGCGGCGCATCGGGCGGGAAGACTTGGCAGCCATAAGATCGGAATGTAGGGGATGGGCAACGTCATCTAGAATTCGACCAGCAAATTGCTTGACCGCATTGAAGTGTCGTTGTAAGATTGTGTCAACTAAAAAAATATAAGAAACGCCAGCAGCAGAAGAGAGCATGCGGAGTATTCGTTTCAAAATTAAAAGATCCTTTTTGAACAAAGCAGGAAAAACGACAGGAGAACAGTATATGATAAGAGGAAGAATGCAGGCATCAATGAATCGCCAGACTATTGGTTGAGGTGTGTAGTAGGAACGCAAACGACGAATGTAGTAAAGGAGTTTACGAACTTTAATAAATAGGGACTCAATATGGAGGGAAAAAGAAAGATTTGAGGACAAAGTAACGCCGAGATACCTGAAAGAGGATACCTCATTAGGAAGAATGTCAGAGGAATCAGGGTTAGGAGAGGGCCGCAGTCGAAAAATACACTGAACGGATTTTTGGTTGTTAATTAGGAGACCATTTTCCCCCGACTACGCTAGGACATGGTTTAGGCCATCCTTTAGAGACCGGAGGTGTGTCTGACTTTTGAGAGGGTGTCCAACAACCACATCGTCAGCATACTTGACCAGAAGACAGTCATTAGGGGACCTGAGATCATCAGTGTGGAGGGAGAAAAGGTGAGGGGATAGAATGGAACCTTGAAGAACACCGCAGTCATTGGGAAGGGTCGAAGATTTTCGCTTGCCAGATTGGACAAATTGGGTGCGGAAGCTAAAATAATCGCTCAGCCAAGAGACGACCCAGCCTGAAGAGCCACATGCGGAGGTTTTGGAAAGGTGAAGAGGACGCGGGACGGTATTGAAGGCGGAGGAGTAATCAAGAAAAGCGCACGCATACTCGCGGCAACCCTTGTCTAATGCTTTTAGAGCAGAGTGGACCACAAGAGCGACAGCATCTAAAGTACTCCGTTTAGCTTTGTATGCAAATTGTAAGGGGTCGGAAAAACTGGAAGAAAAAGGCTTTATGATATCTATGGCAACTCTTTCAGCAAGCTTTAGTATTGCAGAGGAGCAGGCAATTGGGCGAAAAGATTTAGGACCAAAGTTAGCAGGCTTTTTAGGGATGGGAGTGATTCTCACTGTACGCCAGGCGTCGGGAATCTTGGACTCCATGAAAGACATATTGATTAGGTGCGTTAAAATAGGGGCTATCTGAGAACTGCAAGATTTAAGAAGAAAAGGCGAGACACCATCCGGTCCGGCAGCTGTTGATCCACGGACCTTTTTAAGGTGTTTCTCTACTGTTGCCAAAGACACGGGTTGGAAGGCACTCGGTGATAGGGGAATGTCTTCTAAGGGAAGATGGGAGTCATTGTGACTAAATATAAAATTTTTATTTAGGGAGTCTAAATCTGCATCCACATGCACCAGCGTGTTGCGATGACCAGTGAGATGCTTAAGATTTTTCCAAATCTCAGCTGAGGAAGGGTGGAAAGGGGGGGAGTAAGAAGAGGAAAAAAGTTGGCTGACAAACAGGCTATTTAGCCTGTCAATCTCTGTTTTTATTAAGACGGTAACGTCCTTAAGGTTATCACTTAAGCCTAGCTTGTAAAGGAGTTCTTTTTTACGTCTTAACGATTTAAGATAGGGGGAAGAAATTCTATCCGGTCGTACCATAACAGTATCAAAAGGGCAGCAAATATCGAAAATTTCCTTTAAAAACGCTGTCAGGTTGGAAGAACAGGATTCAACATTAGAATGTTCAAGGAAAGTGGGGATAGTAAGAGAAATGCAAGTCTGAAGCATGAGAATGTTTTGGGCGGACGTGTTGCGAACCTTAGCCTTTCTCTCAGGCTTGGCAAGCAGTGCACGTTTTGAAGTGGAATAGATTTTTGGAAGGCACAATAAAGGGCTTCTCAACTTTTGACTGAGGCCATTGAATTATCGTGGAATAGAGTCTTCAGAAGAGGGTTTTTGAGAGTAAGTCGGGGGATTCATGCAAAAATTTGGGTTGAGAACAGTAGCAGGCAGGGAACTCACCGCATAGTAGCAATATTTGCCAAATATATCCACCAATGCTATTTGATCTTAGCTAAACAGGAACTACTGCAAAAAGGATGTTGACAGGAAAGGCGGGCAGACTAAAAAAGCGATGTTTCGGGTTTATTCCACCGTAAATCAGTCAATCATGACCCTGATAACCAGCTGAGGACAGACACAAAACCGGGGGCACACACACACACCTGATGGGATGGTTCACAGATGAGGTCTATCAGCCCTGCATCGATCTACCCGCACCTCTCAGTGATCAAGGCAAGTGGTTGCCTGTTCGTGACCTCTATGATTCATCTTGCGCAGGTTTGCTTTGGAAGTCTACTGCATCGGTGTGTGCCTGTTCTTGTATGAATACCTACTATACTAGGATCATTGTTATAACGTGCAAATGACAGAGGTTCAGTCATCAGCGGTCCCCCAGCTTCTCCTTGGGGTTACTGACAGTACTCTAGTTACCGACTATACAGTGGATGACCGATCTCATGAAATGTTGGCTGAAATTCTGAAATGCGTTTTCGATTAGGAAGGATTACCTAGGCGCTGTTGCACAACCGATTATCTTGCGGCATAATCTTATAATATTTCGGACTCAGCAGGATGTTAGCTTTTGAATGTACCGTTATTCAATCTTCTGTAAAAACCGTACTCGGTAAAAAATGACTACTCAAGTAGCATGCATTTTCCCATTGATTTTCGATGGTCTTGCAAATTCAAATATATTTTAAAGAAAGCACGAACTGAAATATGCTTTCTTTTAGTTGTTTGATAGAGAATTACGTCATCTTCATATTTTATGCTCGAAGAAGGAGTATAATAAGGTTTTTAAAAAAGTTTTCTAGTTGCTGAATAATTTTGAACCGGACCAGTCGTCGCACTAGCGTTTAGTGATTTCAGTCAACAAGGTGCGTGCGCTCCGCGTAAAGGAAATCACATATTCTTCTATACCTCTAAAAAGATATCATATAGAGTCCATAAAATTTTGCAATGGATGCAGCCTATGATATGCATTTTATGAGGAGCAGTGGTAAACGGACAGGTACGATGCTATATGAATGGGCATTGTGCGGTCTTAAAAAAATCTCATAATTAGAAACTTTTTTAAAACCGTATTATACTTCTTTTTAGAGTATAAAATATGAATAAGACGTAATTCTCTATTAATCGACTGAAAGTGAGCATATTTTTGTTCGTGTTTTCCCTAAAATATATTTGAATTTGAAAGACCATCAAAAATCAACGGGAAAATGCATGCTACTTGAGTAGTCTTGTTTTTTTTTTATCAAGAACGGTTTCAACAGGAGTCTGAAAAGCAGTGTATTCAAAAGCTGACATCCTGCCGAGTCCGAAATATGGGATTATACCACAGGACAATCAGTATTACAACTGCGCCTAAGTAATCCTTCCTAATCGAAAACGCATTTCAGAATTTCAGCCAACATTTCAGGAGATCGGCCACTAACTGTCCTTTCCAATTTCATCCTACAGTGGTTTTTACTTCGGGCCTGTATTACAAATTCCCTAGTTTATATTGAGTTGACAAATTGTGTTACTGACATCTAGACTTGGCAGCCACGAGAAGTGAGCAAATGATCTGCTGAAGTCGACAGACCAAAAAGCCCACATGAAACTTGAGCTGCTGATTTTCCCTTTCTGTTCACTTTCGGACTTACTTATTTGACGTTGGTTTGCGTTGATTAATGACGCTATCAGCTGACTACGAGCACGCATCTTTGAGGAAAATGAAGTTCTGGCGACAACTTCCCACTGAGATAATTAAAAAATCAACACTTCTGCTTGTGTTAGACTATGGTGCGTAGGAATGCTTTGTTAACGAAACCGGCCACTTAAAAATAAGAGGCGCTATCTCCCCTTCTCTCAATCTCCCTATCCTTGCTTTTGGCAAGGGTGAAATGCCAAACTTTGCACTCACGCCAGAAGAGCAGTCTATAGAATATCGCTGAACTACCAGGCGCCGCTACTGGCGTGCGTGAGACCCTGGCCGCCACGACCTTCAGGCCCGGTTCCGAATGGAAAGAGAAGATGGACGTCAGTCGGAAGGATTGTTTAATCTGCAGAGAATAACTGGAAAAGGGGTCGGAAATAGCTGGCAGCCGGGAGGAGACGTCCAGTCCCCGAGAATGCGGCGCCCCAAGTGTCTATCAGGGAATGTGTCAAAGTGTCTTAAGCCAGGACACGTCCGACTCAACCCTGAATCTGATTGGCCAGTTGGAAAGCCGAGTGGGCGGATGCCAGGACGCCCTCGTGCACACGCGCTGACACTCACGAGAGGCCCAGCGTTGCGACAGGCACCCGGAGTGGGGCCACTACAACAGTTCGACCGTTTATCGGATCTGGTGCAGTTGCGGACAAAACAACTACGCCGGAGAAACCGGAACACAACTCCGAACGCGAATGGCCTAACACGCTGCAGCGTCGCGGAGAAATGACGCTAACTCTCAAGTTGCGGCTCATTCGACGAGATCCGGCCAAACATTCAAATATGACGGGGCCGAAATTCTCACAAGAGGTGACAATCGCGTGAGCCGGTAGCTGCTTGAGTCATGGTTTACTGGCCCCCAGTTCATTAACAAGTGCAATGATCTTCGGCTTCCATACTCGGTACTGAGACTTCTCCTAGGCGGAGTAATTGGCCACGGGGGGAGCGCACAGGTGAACACTTTTCCTAACACCAGGGTCGGTGTGTCAGATGGTCGAGCAATCATCACACCAACATCCAATGCACGTGATGAAATTGCAGCAATTAACGACGCGAATGTCGGCCATCACACGACGTGCAACGATCCCTGATGAAAGGGGGGGAGGGGGAGCTGTGAATATTCATAGGTATGCGGTGGCATGGCTACTGCATTCTATAAATACTGCAACCGCATATGCATGAACCACCCTTGTCTGCTCTTGTCTCTGACGATGAATTCGAACAGGAATCCGAAACGTCAGGCTAATAAAGCTCTTGTCCCGACGATCATGTCTCCTTCTTTAAGACTGCTTCCTGGGACTAGTCTCTTTACTTCTGTTAGTTCGACCCCCCCTTGCCGACTACGTCCACCGTGTGCTCCAAGCAAAGGATCAGGATTTCACACAATAAGAAAGGGAGGAGGCTCGGATTCCAACTGAGTTGGAGTGTCATAACGAACACATTAAGAAGGAAGCATTGCAGCCCGATTCTCCGTCGTGAAATGGCGAACGAGTCATCCCTTCAGTTGATAGCTCACCAGGCCGTAATTTAAGGGGGTCAGATTGCTTGGAGAGAGGAAAATGCACTGAGAGAGTTGACTCCACTATCCCTCTTCCCAAAGGCCAGTTCACTATCTGAGTCGAAAAGTCAGCTGATGCGGGGATTGGGCTCAGTTGCTGACAAAGCCAGAGAGCCTAGGTGCCGCTTACACGACCCGGCCCCAGCACAACACACTAGGACTTCACACGGACTGGATGTTATCCGTCATTACTGACATTAAAACACCCCATCGAAGATTGATTTGTGAATGACACCTGCCAATAATGTGTGCAAAAATAACGGGAACTCTCCATACGGCTACCCTGTGTGTGAGGACATGTACACTTGAACTGTGCGTGATATTCGGCAGATCACTGTTTTGTATACGCATACGAATAAGTGGGCCGTTGTCGACACCAAGTGCACGTGTGAAGGTCGTCGCCTGACGCTCCAGGCACCGGTTCTCCGGTCACATTGTGATTGACTTGCAGGCGTTTGATCAAACCGACAGTGTAGGACAAGATCACTGTTGACTATCGTCCTGACTATCCGAGTGTCGCAAACCTCTCGGTAAAGGTTCAGTATCTGAGCGAGGTAAGGAAAAACTATGGAGAACTGCCTGCAACATTTTAAAAAGTAGGTGTTGTTTGGTAAAGTTTTTGGCCGGCCCTTCGTCGGCAGGATAACATTCGCTGATCCGTACCGCCCCAAGGGTTCGGTGCTGCTGCAGTGTCTACATTGGTTCATTGTTCATCATTGAGAGGAGAGCTCATTATCAAAAGAGTTCGGCAGGTAGAGCAGTCGGGTTGTAAAAAGTACCTGAAACATTTATGGACGGAATGCACACGTCTGCCAGTAAAGCAGAAGGGTTAAAACGCTGGTTAATTTGTTGAAAAACAGTTAGCATTTTCCTATCCCGCGCATATACTTAACCCTTGCTTAAAATTATTGTCGAAAGTCTTAGGGACTCTGACGGGTCTCAGCCAGCCATGCCAGTCTAACCGGCTGTAGGGAGAGCTGAATTTTGAAACGTTATTCACGCACAATACGATAGTCCGAGCGGCGTTGCCGACAATTCCCACCGTGTGCCTCACAGAAAAGTGAGAGCTGGGACGGTGACTTGTGCGTGATAGCAGACTTGTGAAGCATCTACCGCACGCCCCCCTTCTCCCCATCTGAGCCCGTTTCCATGACCCAGTCAAGATGACCGGAGAGGAGAGAGAGGCCGCAAGTGGTTGGCGTGACGTAAACCCGCGACAAGGCGTACAACCACACCTCCTGGTCCGCTATGTAAACTGGTCAGGAGTTTACACCACATCGCAAATTGGGGGAGATGGGGCGACACAACTGTGTCTGCCATCACGCTTCAAGTGTTGGAATTTGTTATGGGTGCACATTCCTGATAACTCCTGCCGGACTCCCATGTAACCCCTGTGTTTGTCTAGTGCATTTACCGCGTGTGATCCCTTTTAGGGGCGCACGTGCATTATACGCATACGCACAAGACGAAGTGTTATCTTCGCGTGTGACAAGGTCCACCTCTTTGCAGTAGAGGACTCAATGTGGACTTGCTAGTGGTGGGAAACCCGTTGCCTCTAAAACCGGTCACTCGAGGGATGTGCTGAAACAACACGGGGGCTACATCGGTCTCCAGCCGGGACTATCGGGAACGCGCAACCATAACAAATGCCAACATTCGAAGTACGGTGGCAGGCTCCGTTACAGGTTCACGGCGTGCCGATTGGAATCCTTACCGCCCGATTACTTGCGTTGTGGTATAGCATCCTGTTCAGTGCCCGTTTTGGACCAGGGAGTGCGGTGGCAGGCCTAGGTGCGAGTTCACGCCGTGCCAACCAACTGAAGCCCCTTTCGCTTCCGGTCTTCTTGACTTGGCCATGACACCGGCTCCAGGTGGGGAGAAGGGGGAGAGAATGCGGTAGATGCTGCGAAAGTATACTATAACTACAGTACCTGTGCTAACTCATGAAATGCCGAGGTCAAAATTATAGTGGACAATGTAGTGTATATTTGGTGTCGTTATTTGTGTTTATTTGGTTGAAATAAGGACGAAAAGACCGTTTTCTGAAGGAAAGTTTGATACGGATCTGTATATTAAATAGAAAACGGGCCGGATTAAGGCGAAATCGGAGGATTCCTGATATTCAAGCAGTTTCCTACGCTATTAAAGCTCTCGGATGGAAATTCTTTGTGTAACCTTATTAATCTGTTTAAGAAGATTAATGAAAGGACGAAATTTTTTGATAAACTTTCGAACAAAAAGAAAAAATTAAATTTCAATATCAACAAAATCAGGGAAATGCAGATAAATTATTTCTTATTGTGCTCAGGAAATAACGTGCGATTCTTTATCTAAAAATTCTATTTTACAAATTCGTAAAGTTTTATGTTTCAAAATACCGAAATAAAAAAGTTTATCAGTGTGATTGTTTTACCAGACTGAAAATGCGTGTCGTAAACGAATATATATTGAGTTCGCGCGACATGCCGTCACTTTGCTCTGCCACGCCAAACGATAACTATGTCTAAACAATACTTATCCGAAGTTGACTTCCAGCGCATTCGAAAATTAGCGGCGGAAGGAATCCCACGTGAGTCGTTAGCTAATATTTTCAATATTAGCAAGGTCACTCTGTGGCGCATTATTAATGATAAAACTGTTCCTAGAAATAAGATAGGGGGACCAAAACGGTCCACAAGTAAGCAAGACGATGATTTTATTCGTCGTACATTAAAAAAGTTTCATTACATGCCCATTGAGGCCATTCAGCGGGAACATCTGCCGATGTTTTCTATGAACATCATTAGAAAAAGGATGAAGGAATTTGAACTGCAGCGGCGAAAGGCCATGATTAAGCCATATTTAAGTAGAAAACTAATTAGAGAACGGCTTTTATTTGCTAAGAATTATATTGAATACAGATCTTCATTTTGGAAGAGCATTTTCTTCTGCGATGAGGTTCTATTTTTAGACAAGCCTACGAAGTCGCTCCAAACTGTCATATGTGGAAAGAACTTCCCAAGAGAACATACTACACCGACGGCAACATTCAAGAACTGTCGGCGGATGATGGTTTGGATGGCGATTAAATTCGGTGAGCGGCCTGTCTGGCGGTCAACATCCGACACCATCAACAGCAAGGTGTTCATTGCAATTGTCAAGGATGCTTTCGGCTACAACGGCATAAGTCGGCGCCGAATGGATACTGTAATTTTGCAGGACAATGCACCTGTCCACCGCTCTAAAGAGGTACGAATTTGATGCCGCTTGCAAACATAATCTAACATTTTAGACAACAACCACGCTCTCCGCAATTGGCCTCCAATCCATTTTCATCCCGGCCAACAGTCCCGACCTTAATCCAATCGAAAATCTTTTCGGAATAGTCAAAAGAAATTGGCACAAAGCTAAGAAGACTCTTTCAATGCAGGAAAAATTGGATTTCATACTCAATAATTACATTTTACAATCCACCATAGATAACCTTGTCATGTCTATGTCGGACAGACTTTCTGCTGTTATTAATTCGAATGGACAATCTACAAAGTACTAATTTTTTGTATCTGTTTCTGTCCTTAATTATTTTTGACCTTTTATGCGCCCTCCTCCTTTATACGTCCTCATACGTAGCCTTTATTAACTTGGTTGTAATATAGGCGTTTCTCGAAAATGTGACTTTTGTCGAAAATTATTTATTTTTATCTCAGTAAATAATATTTTCTTAACCAAACTTTTCTTTATTTCTTTGGCACATCGTTTATTTTCCGCTGTCAGACTTTGGGAGCCGTAGTGTTTACCGATTTTGCGTTAAAGGCGTTAACCTGTGTTAATTCGTGACATTTCATGAGTTAGCACAGGTACTGTATAAATTAATTCACACGCAAGTCACCGTCCCTGTTCTAACTTCGATGAGGAGCACAGGATGGATATCGTCGAAACCGACGGTCGAACTGTCGGTGGGGGCATCCCACTTTCACCACCGCCACCTGTAATTCTTCAGTAAGAGGAAGGTTCATTTTTCAAAAAAAGTTCGGCCCGTAGAGCAGTCGGGTTGTAAAAAAACACTCGAAATATTTCTAGACGGAATGCACACGTCTGCCAGTAAAGCAGGAGGGTTAGAAAGCCGGTAAATTTGTTGAACAACAGTTGGCATTTTCCCATCCCGCGCATATACTTAACCCTTGCCAACCTCTCCTCGGGGGGGGGGTAGTTAACGATAAACGCCTTCTAAGTTGATAAGAGTGGCGTCTTGCTGTGTTGGAGTTGCACTGGTCGGCGCTGATACTGCGGTGCTTTCAGAGATTTTCTGCAAGACCGATCCGAGCCCCAAACGCGCGGACACAGTCCGAACATATCGGTCAGGGTCGTTCGCTGGCGGCGTTGGTAAGCCAGTTCCATTGAATTGGTTTCGAGGATAAGTGCTCCTGTATTTACTGCCGTTTGATATATCTGTCAGTCTTAGTTATGTTAAGAGTGGAATAGTATTGCCGCCAAAGACAAGGGAGGCTGGAATGGCCATTTCTGGCTTATTAGCCGTCATCAGCCAGTCATACCCAACTTCGGGGTTGGGTACGACTGGCTGATGACGGCTAATAAGCCAGAAATGGCCATTCCAGCCTCCCTTACCTCTGTCTGTAATGCTGCTCTGTCTACATTACACGCCGCTAGGCGGCTGCTGGTGGGGCTCGAGAGAGAGCCCGTAAGACACAACGGGACGAGTGAGTTCCGTAGAAACGATCGATGAGCGCACCTCTACCAGTACGTTAAGAGTGAGCTCCATCGTAGTTGGATCCACTTCAACATGGCGTAACTGCCCGGCATGTCATTCTAACATCCTAACGCCTCGGCGTCCAGGATCCGTTCCTGCTACCTCGCATTTCATGCATACCGAAGGCCGCCTGAGTGGATAAAGCGTAACTTTCTTGCTTTACGTTGATAATTTTCTCAGGTCTCTGTACCGAAGGGAAGCGTTGTCCGTACGAGAGTTCGGTGCATGCGAACCACCGGAACACGGCGGCGCGCGAACGCAGACGTGACTAGGCGTACCTTTTCAAGGCGCGTGACTAGAATGCGGCAAGTAATTAGGGTCGTGGTTACTCTTACTGACTTTGATGCAAACCCCATACATGTACTAGTGCAAGTGGCTGCGAAAGAATTTAATAGGAAGCGAAGTCTAGCAGGTTGGTCGTGGCAGTGGGGTGGGACGGATGAGCTGGAGTCTACCGAAGGGATTTGTGGACGGGATTAAATTAATGAGTCAGCAGTTAGATCGTTTACGAATCAAGTGCCGGCGACTCATTGGCTGTTTCAAGGTCTTCGTTGACAAATTAAGGAGTAAAAATACGGGGTTTATAGCCGACGGTGTATCCTTGAAAAGGGTTTACGAAAAGGGGCTGAAGTGGAGCGATGGTTATCGAAGAAGATTGCTATCTTTAAATAGATGGGGTTAATTTAGTAGCAGACTGGTTATTTTCACTACCCTAAGTCCTTTCTCTGAAAACAAGTAGGCAGATAGTAACTGAGCTGAATGCCGTGAACTTTTTACCGATTCTTAACAAACGCGCATATACAGTTCGTGACCTAACTCATGAAATGTGTCGAAATTTACGAATGATTGCCAATCACTCGCAAACCGACACCATTTCATTAGCCCAATGTCTATGTTAATTAAGAACAAGTTTAAAATAAAAGAAATATTAAAGGCAGTGCTGCGTTGTTTAGAAATGTCGATTTATTTTGAAAACCGCAATACCCCGAAAATATCAGAAATGGCTCTAATTAAGTAAAGTTCGTTTTGAGGTGTATAGAATGCATTCTCATATCAAAAACGTAGTAAATATGAAAATAGACATAAAATAACGTCTGATAACAGTGTTTTAGTGAAGATTACATCTAAATATCGTTTAATAAGTAGTGTGACTTCATATATGACGGTTTGTCAACTGCCTACGCTCTGAGTGTAGATTCCAAAACAGTTTTCCAGTGATTCCTGTTTTATTTAATTTCCCTGAAGTAAATGAGATGGTGTTCAGCAAGAGAAGCTGAATTTCGCTTGATTTCACATATGGGGACGTCGTAGGAACAAAAGTTTTCATAAGGTGACATGCCATGAGACCGGTCGATGCCTAATAAATTTAAATTGAATTGACAGGCGTGATCGTAAAAATACCATTTTGTGTTTGTAGAGAGCACTTTTTCCGTTAAATTAATTTACACTTATCGTTCGCTTTGGATTACGTTGAGTTTCAGATCGGCCTCGAAATGTTGCTGAATACCTCATGATTTTCAGTATTTTCACCCGATTCTAAATTACCTGTCTGTTAAAAACTCTAAAATAAGATTGTTCTTGAAGGCATTTACCGAATTAGTGAGTGTTCAGGCGCTCCTTTTCACGAAGATAGTCGTTTGGGTCACATTTGAAGACTCATTCAAACATCAAAGTTTATTTTCGAAAAAAATGACTGTCCACAACGAAAGTCACCAATAAATATGCCTTGGATCAATAAGAAACTTTCCTTAATAAGTTATCTCTTTAGGAAGTGCTTTATTACTTCACTCCGTTGACGGATCTCTGTGTACTTTGCAGTTTTGCACGGAGAGGCCAAGTAAAAATTTGACAGTTTTGGCAGTTTGTTTTTCCACTTTGTGAGAGTTCAACCATCTCGAACTACGATGTCCACTGTGTGCCGCAAGGACTGACTGCAAGACAGAGACTTGCGCATCGGCTACCACACTCTCTCCCTCCTCATCCACCTGGGGCCGGTGTCAAGACACAGAGTCAAGCAGACCGGAGGCGGACTCAGGAGCAAGTGTCTGGCGCGGCGTGAGACTGCGCCCAGGCGTGCCATCACACACCCCATATATGGCATTCGTCCTAGGTATGCAGCCCAATAACGCGTGTCGTTTGGCCTTCGTGTTGGGTCATCGCAACACCCGCATTGCCCGTCGTGGGGGGGGGGGGGCATGGACGCATACAAGCACCTACGACAGGTGCCCAATCCGGTTCAAATCGTGGGTCGATGCGGTTAGCGCTGTGTGGCCACCAAGTAGAGCAGAGCCTCGGGGAGCGGGACATTTTCGAAATTGGTTATCAGGAAAAAGTCGACAGTTTCATGAAGTTCAATGCGGGTGAAACATGCAAATGCCGTGGGCAAGGGCTCATATTGCACTTACACAGTCACATGAGATTCATCGATGCGTTTGAACAAACGTTATAAATCTTACAACACTGACGTGAATGACCCGCCGCACCCACACTGCCAGCAATTGCCATGTGCGACAACTGGGCTTGGTAGTGAAGGTACGGCAAGATAGTTAGACCGTCGCATCCAACGACATCCACCGCGTGCTCCACTATAAGGTGAGAGCAGGGACGGTGACTTGTGCGTGAATTAGTTTATAGTGATAGTAGACTTGCGCAGCATCTACCGCACTCTCTCCTCCCCGGTGTCAAGACAGAGTAAAAAAGACCGGGGACGGGAGAAGGCGCAAAAGGGGTGGCACGGTCGGGCCTGCACCCTGACGTTCCACTCCCCACCTCCTAGTCCACACAACAAATAACCAGGTTTTTTGAC
>CACRXP010000155.1:671990-688589 GCA_902702965.1 Spirometra erinaceieuropaei
TGGCGCTGATTGCAGGGCTGCTCTGTTGGATGGGATCAGAACCATGGCTTGGATTCGATAGGCTGAGGTTGCTTGATGGCACCCGGTTCGCCTCACGAAAGGATGTCGTTAACTGAATTCTCCATATCGTGGTCAAATTGAATGACGCAGGAGAATTGGGCTGAGGCCAAGAGGGGAATTCGTGATGATTGTGCGGTTGCGTGGTAACATCACGTCGGGGTCACCAATATCGCGGCAGGCTAGGCCGAGCGTGTGAACCTGGCTACCATGAGCTTCTGGCCCGGTCCCGGACGGACAGAGAAGGCGGACGACAGTGAGGAGGATGATATATTCTGCACAGATTAAGTGGAGTAGTTGGAGGTAGTTCGCAGACAAACGTGGGCGCGTCCGGCGCCGGGTGAGCGGCGTCCCAAGTGTCCGATGCAACGCGTCACAGCGTCTTAAGCCAGTACACGCCTGACTCGACCTTGAGCCTGATTGGCCAATTGGAGAGCCGAGTGGAAGAATGCCAGAAAGCCATGGGGCGCACGTGCAGACACTCGCGAGAGGCCCAGTGTTGAGGTAGGCACGTTTGGAGTAGTATCACTACAGCCCCACCATTTCAAACTACTGTGGACTAACCACGTAATGTCCATTCTACAAACAATTAGTACTACGAGTAGTATGAAATGTATATGGCAAACGTACTATACCGTACTCCCGACATAGGTACTAACTATATCAAGTGAGTACTTTCAGAAACTATTCAGTGCAGGACATGAAGTTCTCCATTGCTAAAATTGTGTAGGGAACAAAAGCTCACCCTTGGGGGTGCGATCGTGGACGCCGGGGGATTTTGAGTGAATTTACCTCTAACTCCACAGAAATTTCCCATTCATCCCAATCAGCTGAGCTGGCAGTCCGCCACTATCCCCTTCCGTCCACCAGCCAGGCGGCTTAGTCATTTTCCATGATGAGCCAGAGCAGCCGGCCAGAGGTGAGGAAGGTGCACGGGCAACAACTGCGCACAAAGCGGACGCCACCACTTGCCTGTCGGCTCTGTACAGTGAAACCAGGCGACGACTTAACTCCTCCTCCTCTGTGGCGCAGCTACAGATGGCTAATTCAGGCCGCCATTGGTCAGCCAGTCACGCAGACTGACTGCTGGGGGGCGGAAAGGCGCGCTGTAGAAGACCTGGGACGATAGGGTTGCCAAAACCCTGAGCAATCTCGATCGCAGCGGACAGAGCGAGAGTCCGCAGCTCAAACGATAAGATGCCCAAGTGGAGTCAGGTTCCAACTCCGGATATTACCGGCCTCAGGTCGAGCTGGCTGGGGAACATACGTCCGAAATAGACATCTCAGATCTCCTTATCGCTCACCCTACCTGTTATTAACGTAATACAGTGGGCGTCACCATCTGCAGGACGAATCACAAGACACCAGACTCGATTGTGGCAGACGGGATCCTTCGCCCTCAGGTACCAACGCTCTACGAAACAGCAGTCTCATGGAGGGGAGAGCAAATTTTGCTATTAGCGCTTTACCAAATGAAATCAATAAGAAAGGCAAGGAGACGGGAAAGAGTGCGAAAAGCGAGATAATTCGGAGATCAAACTGACGTCAACGCCGACATGATAGGACGGCTGGTGGTGGTGGTGCGGGGGGCAGGCAGTAAGGGGGGAGAGGCAGAAGACGGTGGGCCCACCGGAGCCGTCACGAAACCTCGGTATCACATGGAGGGCAGGAGGTGGGTGTAGAAGAACAAAATCGAACTGGCCACGAGAGCAGCGACCGCAGGGAGAGAGTGAGAGGCTTACTCAGTGAATCTGGCAATTCGAAATAAACTTGACAGCGATGTGGAAGTCAACCAGGCCTACAAAGGGCGAAAGAGAGTCGCATCTGGCGGGGGGGGGGGGGCGGGGTGCTGGGCAGCAAATAATAAGTCATAAGCGCGAAAGCAAAACTGCCTGATAACGACAATTATTCGTACATGAGGTGGCTCTGGTTAAGCGTGGAGTAGACACGATTGAGCAGGCGCTGCTGCGTCGACAGAGCAGAACAGAGCGGATAGAAATAAAGGGGGAAGGGGGAGAACTGAGGGGGGGGGGGGACGTGGCATGAGCGGGTCAAAAATAAATACACAGAAACGCGCGCTCGCACGCATGAAATAAGTCGGGCACAGGGAGCGGAGTGATTAGGTCTGCGTGCCGGCGTTTCGAGTGGGTCGGATGGAGACGCTGGCAGAGAAGCTGACCTCTGTACCCTGGTCGGCCGCCCTCTGCACGACCGGGCTGACAAGAGACAGGCTATCCGGTGTCCAGCTAATGTCCGAGTCAGGGAATTCGAGGTCCGCTAGTAGACCTCCGGTATTGTGTAGCAGTTTTATGGGACGTTTGAGAGAGTCATAGGCAAGCAATTCGTCCTCATCGATGGAGATGAAACCGCGGACACTGCCCGGTCGCCTGGCCGGCGAAGTCCCGTTGCTGCTGGTGCCGAAGAGACGGCGCGTTAGAAATTCGTTCAGGTCGCTTGCCGCACTGGACATCTTCAGATCATCAAAACGCAAGCCCTCCTCCTCGTCTTCTTCATCACTCAGGTAGAGGGCGTCAGTGCGGGCGCTGAACTGGTCAAAATCTGACTGTTTTGCGGCACGAGCGCTGACAGCTGCCGCAGCCGAGACGGCAGTGTGAGCAGATGAAAAACGCTCCAGGGACCGACAACGCCGCAGCCCCGTGGCTAACTTGGGCCTGGAGGTGGAAGAAGAGGAGTAGTGCATCACAGCGGGCATCGATTCGACACTGGTCTTATAACCTCCAGAGGCACAGCGAGCACGACCTGAGGGTAGTAGGAAGGGCAGGCAGGTTACGGTCACATCGTCGTCCTCGCTGGTCTGTTTAGGTGACTGCACATGCTGGAGGATGTCGTGGTCATCTGGCTTCCAAACGCGCGTCGCGCGCCATTTGGCCCTGGATCGTAACGGAGCGCGAATTGCGTCAAAGTACACCAGTTCGTTAGGCTAAAAAAAAAAGCGGATAAGAGAATGCGTAAAAAGGGGCCGATGAGGGCTGCACAGATAATCGACGTGAGGGGTGCGGCGGCGACGGGGCCGTTGCTACGGTAGCCGCAATTTCAGGCACGAATGAAGTGATTTATACATGTGGGAGAGCGATGACTCACACAACCGTCAGATTGGCTAGTTACGAGAACCAGACTGAAGTATAACCTCCCCCCCCCCATGAAACCAAATCCCATACAACAGTGTGTCTCGTGAAGGTGACAACCTCCAACAGCACTCCAACGTCAGTGATGCATACTGTTCATAATGTCTGTGAAGACGCGCATTTCTATACTATGCACCTCCTCCTATGCCTTAAACGGTTAAATTATTGAACCTTGCCCCCCATAACCATATGTCATTATGATTGAATGTTGTACCATGTCAACAGGTGTAAAGACCGATTATGTTGCAGTACGAGGCTATCTCGTCTTCCTGTTCAATGGCTTTATGAAGTACGCTGTTACCAAACAAATAAGCAAGCTGGATCTACTTTCAACTGCATTATATGCAGTATAGATAGACAAACATCGGTTGGACCACTATAATCCAGGGAAATAAAGGTGGTGGGAATACTCTCCAAGGTGCCATTTCCGAGGTCGATAACCAAACGCAGACATCTACCCAACGAAAATGAGTGGCAACCATGTAGTCATGGATTTCACGAGGAGAGGGGGAGGGGTTACATTTCAGTCTTGCCTCCACGAACATACTCAGCGGCGCTAGTGCGCCTAGGCTTGTACCATATCAATGGATGCTTCCGGGAGATGTTAACGCATAAGCCTCTCCTGTTCTAAGGTTGAAAAAGATATTAAGGCGGAACAGTGCTTGTTGGACCGTTCTTTTCATACTTATGTTCAAGAGAAAGGGATATGCTAATTCGATTTGGTCCCGTAAGTGAGGGATTAGAATATGTGAATTTGCTGTTAGGGCTAACATCGACGTTCGTGGCCTTTTTGCAGGAAACCGATCTGCCAGATCAGTGCCTAGTGAGGCGTGAAGGCATTACGGTTCACATTCCAGAATCTGCTTACTTGGTGGCAACTATTTAATGAAGACTGTCCAACTATCCGCCGCCTGTGGATGCGCCAGGCACTAACTCCTCAGGGGGTTCTTGTCGTCTAAGTATGGCGAATAAATGCAAGTAACTGGAGTGGCGTTATACTGTCATGCTACAGCAGATGCAGAGGTACACTCAACGGCACACACCAAAAGACGCGCAGCTGGGTGGGAGGACGCAACGTCTTCAGCCATAGCACTAAGTTGGTACGGACTGTCGGTAGTAACTGGCCTCTACTGCCAATCCCATTATGGGAGGTGTGTCATCGCAAAAAGATAAGAAAAATAAACAACGGAATAACAGTTTAGCAAAGATCCTGAGCAAGTAAGCACAAGACGACAGTTCGACCGTCGTCGCAGTAGCCACGAGATCCACCACGGCTCGAACGCCACGGTAGCCATTTGGGCACGACTGTGGTCTTGGAGACGCAGACTTAAACGGTCCCTACTCCGCTTCACTCTCCACCCCCCAGCCCACCACGTCTCGAGGGAGACGATCCGAGGTGGACGTGGGCGCAGTTGTTAAGAAGGCTAAACAGTTTGTCCTCGTGTGTCACACACAGGAGGCAGCATAGGCAGATGCGCTCCTACAGAAAGTGGGCTAACTCATGAAATGTCAACCGAAATTCCGAAATGCGTTTTCGTTTCGAAAAGATTAATTAAGTGAGGTTGTACAATTGATCAGTCTGCAGTACAATTCTATAATAATGCGGTTACCTCAGGAAGCCGGCTTTCGAATGAACTTCCTTCCAGCTGCATGCATAAACTACACTCTGTAAAAAATGACTACTTAAGTAGCATGTATTTTCTTATTGATCTTCGACGCCCCTAAAGGTCCAATTATATTTCATGGAAAAAATGCATCAAAATATTCATTCTTTTGCTCATTCGGTAGAAAATTACGTCTTCTTCTAATTTTATGCTTGAGGGAGGGAAATAATTCTCTTTTAAAAATGTTTCTAATTGTGGTACTTTTAAATACTGTGAAATGGCCGTTAATAAATCGTCATATCTCTGCATTTACCAATGTGGCTTGTAAAGTTAACAATATGGTTCAAATCCACTGCTTAATTTGATGAATCCTATATGGTCCCCCTTTATTACCGTAGAGAAATGTGTGACTTTCCATACGCGGAAAATACACGGCTTGTAGTTTGGAAACCCTGAATCTAAGTGTGACGGTAGAACGGGTTCAAAATTATTGGGGTATTGGAAAATTTTTTTAAAACGGAATTATGTCCCTCCTTCAAGGATAACATTAGAAGACGTGATTTCCTACCGAATGAATAAAAGGATGAATATTTTTATGCATGTTTTCCATGAAATATGATTGGACTTTTAGAGGCATCGAAAATCAAGGCGAAAAACTCATGTCATTTAAGTAGTCATTTTTACGGAATGTAGTTTTTTCATGCAACAGGAAGGAAGTTCATACGAAAGTTGGCATCCTGAGGTAACTGGAATATTATAGAATTATGCTGCATTATGATTAATTTTAAAACACTGCTTAAGTAACCTTTTCGAGACGAAAACGCATTTCCGAATTTCGGTTGACATTTAATGAGTTAGCCCACCTACTATAGCACTTAACACTTCACACATCTAACTCTTGTTACACGAGGGCTTGGATATCACAGAAGTGAGGAAAGTCATGAAGACCACTCTAAGAAAGAGTATTGCGGCCCGACCCTCAGTACTGAAATGGACCGAGCTAGTCAGACAGCCAGTTGACAATCTCGCAAGCCACACATTTTAAGTACGTCGTAGTATTTCCCAGTACATCAGATCTAGTATAATGATAGCATAGTATCGGTCCCACTTTCTTTCCTCTCCTACGTAGCAGCAGTCTATCCGAGCATGATGAGATTGGGCGCCCTCGTCTTCCGCGCGTCACACTTATGCACGGAATGCACCATTCGTCAGAGAAGATATTGGTAAAGGGCATCTCACGGTTGATGGATGAGGCATAGGTAATTGCGGATAGGTGATGTCTTTGAGTATGTGTTTAGGACCAAATAAATCCACGCGAGGACTAAATGTGGGCAGGGAGGACGGGCCACAGTGGGAACAAATAGACACCATGTGGTCATTGCAAGTGTCCCTGGCGTCCTGGAGACGCTCCCATTTTCCGGGACCGACTAGGAGGGGACGGAAACTTAGAGTTATGTTACAGGATGTGCATCTTCAATGGCGTTAGGGATTTGTTGTGTAGATGTTTGGTTATGCCATTATTCTGCAACCCACGGGCCTCGCAGCCTGGGATGCGCTGGCAGTTCACTGGCACCTGGTTCCCTGCCGGTAGATTCTTTTGCACTCCCCCTGGGTAGGCAGCTCGTGCATGGTTGCCCAGTGACTTGTGTGCGTCATCTGACCTATTTTTGTTAATGGTTAAAATCCTGGCCAAGTGTTTGTTGTGGACCAGAGGGTGTGGTGGTACGCCTGGGCGCAGGTCTGACCGCGCCAGCCACCTGCGCCCTCTACCGCTTTCGGTCGTCTTGACTGTGTCTTAGTCCAGTGCATCCACCTCACGGCCCTCTCACCCTGCTCTGGAGCACACGGTGCACATCGTCGGCTGCGACGGTCGAACTGTGGTGTGTGTATGTGTGTGTGCCGCTGGGTGTCCTTCATTCCCTTCCACCAGAGTGGCTATTCTGGCTACTGTACTTACTTAATGAGCGCTGTCCAATCAGTCCGTACCTGAAAGTTATCTTTATTCGCCCATTTCAAATAGACGGCCTGGCCAAAAATTATGTTCTCTGCCAGAAACAACCATGTAACATAGTTATTTCTTGTGTCGCCCGTATATAGACGACACCAGGTGAGTTGTTTGTTGTGAATGTTTCAAAACGGACCACGCTGGACCAACGTGGGCGCCATATTGGATTCTGGCTGACGATATTGGGAATGCGCACCGTAACAAATGTGGTTTTTTGGCAGGCCAAGCTGCCGGAAATTAGAAGCCTTGTCGCCCTCCGCACCTCAATGTTATTGTTGGCCGAAATCCTGGTTAGGCGTTTGTGCGGACCAGAGGGTGTGGTGGTGCGCCTAGGCGCGGGTCTGACCGCGCCAGCCACCTGCGCCCTCTCCCGCTTTCGGTCGTCTTGACTGTGCCTTGACACGGGCTCAGGCGGGGGAGGAGAAAGTGCGGAAGATGCTGTGCAGGTCTACTACCCCTATAAGTTAATTCGTGCACAAGTCACCGTGCCTGTTCTCACCTCGCTGTGGAACACAGGGTGGACATCGTCGGTCACGAGGGTCGAACTGCAGCTGGTTGGTTGCATTGGAACTGTGGGCAGTCCGCAGACGTACAAGCCGATTGGTACCGTAATTACGGTGCAGCCATAAGCCCATGATGAAGCGACTTACTAGCCTCTGCTATCACTAGAACCCATAATGTTAATCCCTGACCACTCCGTTCATCCTCCGTCTGGATCCAGCCTCGGCGGCACTTTGTGGAACTGGGTACGTTAGCCCGAGTTAGACAGTTGGTGCTTCAAGCCGGCTTCCCAACTAATGGCATATTCCGTCACTCAGTGCCGCCAAAGGAATGCTTCTCAAACAAATGTGACGCCTTAAGGCAAGGAAAATAAACCACTGCTTAGGCAATTAATGTGTTAACCTAAATCTTGCCAGGTATTGGCAAGGAGTAAAGGTTGCATAAGCGGTGCGTACAAGCGTCTGCAGAGCCCAATTAGAAAATTCGAATCGGTCAGCTACATGGCAGTCCGTGTGACGTGATTGGGCGGAAAACGCGCAAATGGTAGACACGCGTCACGGTTGCATGCGCTGTAATAATGCGGTTGGTCGCCAGAACAGTGGCGATGAAGTGCTCTACTTATGTACTGGCTGACTTATTGGACAGCGCAAGGCCCTCTTAAAGACAGAAAAACTCGCAAAAATAATAAACAGAGTAGTTCAAGTGCGAGAGGTAGTTAAATACAGGAACTAGAAACAAATGAAGTGAGGACAAGATCTGGGTAATGCATAGTCCTGATACAGTAGTGCAGAAGCGCCGTGTTAGTTACAAATGGAAGGCTGGAAAGATGATGGCGAAATCCGGGGAAGCCCCAGAACAGAGCTAAAAGACATTTATTTGCCACAGCATGAATAAATACATCCCGCTTTTGTGGAAGCCCTTGCAGGGCGTCGTAACAGCCCGAACGGTAACTAAGTACTCGGGACGGAAACATGAATGGAGAGAAAGCAAAAATAATAAATAAGATGCGAGCAAGGCTATCGAGAACTTCCATGCCGGTTTTAGCAGGGAGTACGAGGTGCGAAACGAGGTCTTTCGTGCCCATTGAAGGGGCCAGCACGTATTCGATTTAGACGCCGAAATAAAAAGAAACCAATACCTTAAGACACTTTGGAAAGAGAAGAACAAGGAAGAACTACAGACCTGGTTATCCTGAGAGACTCGTCGACCAGTTTGTAGGCAAATTTTTGATTGACTCAGGACAAATGGAATGCAAGAAGAAAGAGTATATCCGGCATCGCAGACCTTAGTCATTGGCAAAGTAGTGAAATTGCGTTACCACCCATAGAAAGGCCGGGGAGTTGCCACCTACTGATTCCCGGCGCTATCAGCGGACAGCAGGAGTTTATGAAATGACCTGGTTAAGAAAATCAAAGATGATATTCTGAAGATCAGACTTCATATAGTGGAGTCGTACCTGTTAGCGCAATTGAGAACGACCCGGCGAGTTTGTCGATGTTGTAGTCTGCCTGTTATTTTAACTACTGGTTACTTAGCGCATCCATGAGAATCGAATAGTGTAACATACTTCAGTGAGATTTGGCTGCGAAATAAACAGGCAGCCGCAGACCAACCGTGATATTGCTAGCGGGATTGGGGTTTGACAAAACCGACCACCCCTCAATGTGCCGCAGGCGCCGGTGACGAGAGTGCGACGTGGCAAACCTGAACCGCAACGGAAAATGTTCTTTCTTACATACTTGACTATCACACAGAGGGGGACTTGAAAACGAAGGAACTAAATATGCATCAGACTCCTGAATTCCAATGGCATGCAACTCCTCTCATCACGACTCCTGTCAGGGTGTCCGTCGGACCGCATGCGTCCTGGCCTCTGCAAATGGACCAGATGATGTGCATGAAAATTGGCCGCTCTGCAAGCAGGAAGGAAATGGGCATGCTGGAATTAAATTCCCCCAGCACCGGCAACGTCGAGTCTATGTGAATTAACGGGAGAAAAAGGAGACAATGACTGTCCCTGGGGTGCGCTGGTTAGGTTATGGTTCTCGAAGCGTCAGGGTGCTAGTTGATGATGAATGCGTTTAGTCCTACTAGAGTGGTGTCATTGGCAAATGCGGCCAGGCTGAATTTCGCCGGTTCTGAGAATGGGCATCGTCGAAGGTCGTGCTTGTGCGCCTTCGCAGTGTTGTTATCGACGGCCCTATTGTCAAACACCACGCGCAAAAAGAGGCCATCACTGAGGAACTCCCAGTGATGGGCAGATGTGCCCGAATAAGTAACCTTGTGGTCGCAGTTATAGTACTGTCAAGACAGAAGACTGAGATGCATTCAGAGGAGATCCCTTGGTCACAATGCGGTGAAAGCCCGTTTGGAGAGTGCTGAAACACTCGTTGTCACGATCCCCCCTGTTTCCAGCGTCGCGTGAGGCATGCACTCACCAGGCACTCAATGGCTATACCCAGAACCCGATAGATCGCACGCTTGTCTGCGCACCGCGGGTCAGTGTAATCCTACTGTCGCGCGATACCTGCTGCGGACGGCGACAGCGAAAATAAATCTGTTCTTGTGCTTGTGGTTCAGGCTATCTACTGTCGAGAAGGCACGCTCTTGGGAGGCGTAAGAGGTTGAGCGCCTACGGGGTCTTGTCTAACTCCAGCCCTTTTGCCACAATGACGCAAAAAAAAACAGCCGCATTCCGCCTGCGTGTCAGCAAAGATAAAAAGGAATTACTCGCTCTCCACATGCCTTACGCTCGCGAGAATCAATTACTTAAACAAAGCTTAGAAGTGTCGAGAACGTTATAGGCCTCTAAGACCTTCATGGGGTATTTGTCAAGTGAGGCAAAACTGTCCAGAAGTCGACGATAATAATAATAATGTCCTTCCAGAATACGTCAAATGGTAAACAACTACTCAGTGACTGTCCGAGAAAAGGCTGCACAAGTTTACCCTCGTTTGTGTATCCTCAAAGGTGCCAGATAGAGCAGTAAATCAAACTGACGCCTCTCTGACTGAGACCACTACACGTGTATTCCATGGGGGGCGCAGAATGGCATTGTCTTGTGAATCAGTAAAACCGGCGGAGAATTTCTATCCACCCGGGAATTGCATGTGGAAACTCGTAAACATTTTTGCAGACGTTAGCAGTGTTAGTTGACCGGATAGAAATGAACTAAGTAAAATTCAGCATTAGCGAGGTGCGAATGGTTAGCCTGAGAAAACTTCCATTGATCGAGTGTTACTTTAAGTGAGGATATGGTGACCTCTGATGCTTGGGGTATTTGCAAAGGCAAAAATGATTAGATGGATCCTCAACGAAAGCTCCTCCGATTCTTGCCACAGTTCCATACCCTTCAGGTTAATGAGTCAAGCGGAAGCTGAGGGCTGCCTGGCACGTGTCAGAATTTCAGACGAACAAATAAATTAAGCAAAGCTCAACGTTTACCGTGTTATGCACTATACATGCCTCCGCTATTATCAGCTACTTCTCGATCGAGACTGCGAGACAGGTGTTACGACGAAAACCAAAGTTAATGAAAACTTCAAGTCGCAATTAAATTCCTGGAGGGTTAGATCAGACACTGAACTGGATTTGGACTTACGGCTTTGTTACTTATCTTGGGAGAATAGGCTGAAGAACAAAAAATCAGTCCAACAGTTTGCAATCGCTTAGTGGACAACTGATTATCTAGGTCAGCAAGACTAAATTGAGGGAGTGAAAATTTTTTACGTGCAATCCGCGACCAAGAAAACAATAAAAAGGGCTTTCCAGGTAAATAGCTTTGCAAACTGACATACCTGGAAAACTTTTTGCAAATCGAACACATTGCGAAATATTGACTTGTCGAAGAACACATGTACGTGGTTCCCGAGGTCAATGATTCCCCAGGACTTCGCAACGCGGAAAACGCGGCCAACATGTTGACTTAGACGCGAAGGATCTTTGCCATTCGGTAACTCAGGACGAGTGTCAAGAAGACGAGACTGCATGTTCCACGCATTCGCGTTTATTCGTACGTAAAAGCTAGTGGGTGTGCGATGTTGCGGTCTCCCACCTTCTGGCTCCACTTCGCCGGTGAGCTGATCCTCAGTGGATGGACAGAGAATATCGAAAAATTGCTTGTATTTGTCGAGAAACGCATGCAACTCGAATCGCGTCAGACCAATTATTTTTTTCATATCATATGGAAAGGCAATTAATTCTTTGATCACTAATGCTACATGCAAACCCTTGCTGAATGCGGGTCGAAGGATTCGCCTAAGGACAAGGATAACTGAGAATTCCGACGCTGGCAGTATACAAGACGTCGAACTTGTGAAATCGGTCGATGACGAGAGGAGGACTTCAACTTTTAAAATTCCGTTGGGAAATACACCTTGGTCGTTGGGCGCGGCACCGGCATAATTTCCTCTATCCTCATTCTGGTGTTTATGGTGTGAATTCCGCTTCAATTTTGCCAGACCAACTGAGCCATCCTTGAGATGAAAGACTTCAGGGTATTGCCGAAGAAAGGAAGACAGGGACTTTATGTTAGGAAATAAGGCGCGGGTAATAGGTGTGACATAGGAAAGACAATCTATCAGTCTTTGAATTGGAACAAAGCGATGCGGGCCGCATGACAGCAGGTAATTCTGCAAGAACGCTACTGTGTTTTGGCGAAGAACAGGGTCAGACAGCAACGATATTTGCGATGGTGGATCAAGGATAGATGGGTTCAGACACGGACAGAACGAATCAATGCCTGTATACTTCGAGCTAACCCAAACAGGACTTTGATCAACATCGAGAGTGCCCGCCGGATAAACATAATTTCCAGCAATGACAAACAGGGAGGGAAACATCTGAAGGAACTCGATAAACTCGGCCAAGGAGGCACTGCTGATCGGTACGGAAAATGCGTAGGGATCCTGAATTCCAGTCATATGGGCAAAAGAGGCCACATATAGTGCGTGGATAGGGAGAGGGCCCCTGTGGTTGAGTAGGATTTCCAACAGTAACAATGCTTTTGGGTAATTTTGTTCGGCAACGCCATTTCCTAGCATCATCATCCCAGTTCGAGTCAAATTGTTAAGGGAGCAAGCTAGGCTTCCGATCTTCCCTTCTCCAGAGGTCATCAATAAAGGCCGCTCGCGTCCCCTAACAAAAAACGCGCCACTACCCGGTCAGATTTAATTAGAGGATAGATTTTAAATTCCAGAACGATATCACAAGCTTCAGTAAAAACGTAGGAATAATTCTGGAACTACAGAGTCCTGTATCTTCGTTATTTTGCTAAGGCAATCCCCAGGGTTGTGTGTCCTACTAGCCCGATGTGGCCAAGAGTTACAAAACGTAGAGCATTTTGGGTCTTCAAGCTCGGATTCAAACAAGCAGGACAGGGAACAGCAGTTTGTTCTTCTCGAAAAAAAGGCATCTTTAAGAGTAAGCCTATAATCAGGAAATAAAGACTTTGTTGTACTTTCGAAAAAGATGAAAAAGTGCAAAATTTTTGCACCGAATTGGCCAGACACATACACGAACCTATTCGACGAAAACCGAACAACGGAAAAGGTTTAACGGGAACCCGGGCAAATAGAAAACCATATAGTGAAGGGGAGAAAATCAGAAAAAGTTTCACTTTAGTTTGATTTGTTTAAAGGGTAACGGGAAGGAAAATCTACACTTCCTATCTGGGGCATTTTTGAGTTTGCGCAACTTTCCTGCTAATGTTTTCACATTCCATTGCCAGAGTGAACTCGTCTTTACTCGTGTATGAACATTTTTAAATTGCACAACACTGCGTGGGTTTTGGCTGTGATTGCCTATCCACCAGGTGCTTCTCAAGGCAACCCAATAGCCGAACATTCCACCGTCAATAACTTCGACTTCCATTGTTTAAACATGTGTGTCATTATTAAAGAATAACTGAATGGATCTACTTGTTCATAAATCGAAAACATCCAAAGATATTATACTAGAAATTAATCAGATATATGAATACTCGAACAAATACCGACTAATTAGCATAATATTAACATGAGTTCGGACACACGGGACTGGATCTGGTTTTCTTTTCCGCATTGATTTTAGTCCAAATCTTCCGCAGATTCCAGTCCTGATCCCTGTTAGTTGTCTGCACAACATTCGTAATTCTCCCTTGATTAATCATCTTCCTGCTTCCTCCGCCTCTAAACTCTTTTCCCTTTGCTTCCAAACACATCCTCCTTTACAATGATTTATCAGTCGATATTTTATCATCAAAAATTCTGCTTGTTAGAGAAGACTGTTCTATCACCCTGCTACATTAATCTGTCAAGACTCAGCAGTCCGGCGTGCACTTATAGTGACTTTTCAAACACGCAAGCTGTTCTGTATTTATACTTGTTAACTACACTTTGGACGAACTTGTCCTGCCCCTACCCGTCTTTTCGTGAACGCATTTTTTCCTCTTGATTATGTCATTTGGAATTGCAGGTTGCCTGAACTCTCACTGCGTTTTGAGTTTAGGTACCTTTTCATCGCTTCACCCACAGTTCGCTCTTACGTCTGGAAACCTAAGATTTGGAATTTACTTGGCAAATTCCCAGTGGACGCCAAAAACTGCTTGCCTTATATGATATCTTTTGCGCAGTTCATCATCCATCATGAGATTATGTCCGTAAAAATTTTAATGATCTTGTCATTTAGATCGGTGTTTACTTTGCACGGATAATGCCTCCGTGCTTCCAGTTATAAAAATATTGCTGTTGTCCTATGAAGACAAAGGATGATCTTTTGTAAAATCTCGCAGGATTTTGGGGCCGTTTGTCGGCAAAATTTTCATACTGAGAATGTACTACCACTAAGGTAGACGCTCGAACGTGCAGGATTTCTGAATGTCGTCGATGGCAGAAGTAATGGACATACGAAGCAATGGGTTGCGTACAAACAAGCAGGGCTCTACGCTTCTTTTCAGCCAGGGAGCAGTAATATGCCATAGGCATACACGGGCTTTTAACAGACATGTAAATACGTGAACGCATTCCAAGGTTACCAGCAACGTCACGCTCGCGGTGAGTTTATAGAGCAGGTGGTTTATAAAAAACATAAAAAATTAATCTTCATTCAAGACCCGTGGAGGTCCGGGCATAGCAATTATGAAATTTTGCATGAATTGTAGAACAGATAGACAGAATTTATACGATATTTGATAAATAGATGTTGAATCAGTAGTCCGTAACGAAGGATGATGAGCGAGCAGTGAAAAGCCTCTTATAAAGTCGACAAAATTAATTTGACTAGATAAAAATAATGGGAGAAAATAACTGTCGCTGGACGAATAAAGATCACACCCTACTGGAGAACGTACAACGTAGAGCGATCAGGCTAGTCGGCGGATTAAGTACCTTGCCTTATCAGAGACGGCTGGAGAAGCTAAAAATATTTCCTCTCTCTTATAGACAGTACAGAGGGGACATGATCATGGCCTTCAGGATCGCCCGAGGGCTAAACTGTGCTCTTTAGTTTGACGACTTCTTCGAACTGGCGCGGACAACAAATCTCCGAGGGCACACATACAAATTGAAGACGAAACATGCCAGACTCGATTTGCTGGCCAAATTCTTCTCTCACTGGTTGAGGGATGGAACAAATTTCCGAACTCCGTTGTCTTAGCGGAAAACGTCGAGACCTTCAAAAGAAGACTAGATAAACTTATGCTTGATGGTCAAACATTTAAATGATAGCAATGACTGCTATGTAAATATCTGCATGTTTTTTTTCATACGTCTATCTGTAAATAGGGTTTCCCAAGGCTCTGCCTCTATCCCTCATATATACTGAATTATACTGAAAGGATAAAACGCGGGCAGGACTAGCCTGCATGCGGCAGTATATAAAGGATTTATTGAAGGGGTAAGTATGCGGGTCAGACAGGAATGGACTGTATGCGCTATTGCGAAAAAGGTCCTAAAAAGACATTATCAGTTCAGAATTCACATGCTGGAAGAGGATATCCACGAGAAACAGGCGAGAAGAGAAGAACGTAGACGAGAACGGTCGCAGTCCATTTCGAGTGCAGCCGAAAAGGGGCAAGGGAGATGACATCAAATTATAAGAAGATACCGGATACAGTGAGTGCCGTCAAGAGCGTCAACAGACCGCTTGGCGTCGAAATGAGGAGACGACCTCAAGAACCGCAAAATACAACGGTTGGGGTGTAGGAAGTCCGAAATCGTGGGGACCAGAGTGCAATTCTCATGAGTGTCGACGATCAGCGAGACTCAGGCGGCTTAGAACGTATGCGCCAACCTGGCCAATCTATTTCTTTGGCAGAATTTGTCAGGAAGGCTATCGTATTCTGTGAGGAGTACGATGCATGAACTGAAAAATGGAAGAGGTTAACATTTCCGATGAGGGATCCTAGGAAGCGATACTACACCCAAAAACAGAAATGTGGGCGGACACGGCAATTTAGTGGCGACATTCTTAATTCCTGGTGGCCCTTTCTCGGTGCTATGGAGAAAGTTGTCCGGGAAGGATGAGGAAAATAAGAGTTTAATAGAGTCAGTATTCAGATAAAGGCGCAACCTTCCCTTAAAAGCGTCTAGATTATCTAAAGATCCTATATTTATTGTAAGGTTATTTCAGAGGAAAGTATGCATGGACGCAAAAAAGGGAACGCGAGAGGAGGCATAATCAAGGAAGAATTGCAAAGATTGTTTAGACAATTACTAGGTGTAAGTGCTAAAAGACGAGGAAGATTTGAACCATTATAAATGCGAAAGAGGAGAAAGAAGCCTGCCTCTAGTCTTCGAACCCATAAACATTTTACTTTAGTTAGCTGGTATCTATCTGTGTAGGAGATATTTGGATGTTCCGTACCTAAAAGTTTTCTAGTAAAATGTCTTTGAACATTTTCAATTTTCAAACGAATAGCCTCGTTTATCAAACCAGAGAATGGACAACAATACTCGAAAATGGGAAGTACAAACATACGATTAAGTCTTACTTTAATTTCGGCAAGATAGAAATTGTAAGAAATAAGGCCACAAATCTGGGCAGCTTTGGCTGTCATTCTGTCAGCGTGTGGGGAGATATAAAGATTATTGGTGTAGCCCAAACCCAAATCCTTGATAATGGTACATTAAGTCATACGTTGGCCTTGAAAGACCACTGGTTGGGGTAGCCTATCAGATCCAAAACACATACAGCGACATTTAGACGGAGAGAATTCCATTAGCCATTTTGAGCTCCACGCTGAGGGAGCAAGCAAGTCAGCATGGATTTGCTCCAGGCAATGAAGAGTCGTATATTTATTTGAAGAATA